>JAYJMF010000080.1:1206793-1218222 GCA_036873715.1 Salvia sclarea
CGACTAATGAGTTTGAAATCAGAACACAACATGTCAGAGCGTTGTTTTGATGAAATAGTCGAGCTTATTAAGGAGGTATTACCACCCAACAATCTGGTCACGGAAGACTTCTACAGTGCAAAAAAATTACTTATAGGAATGGGATTACCCGTGGAGAAGATAAATTATTGTAGAAATAATTGTATGCTCTTTTGGAGAGAAGATGAGCACTTAACCGAGTCTAAGTTTTGTGAAGCAAAACGCTACAAAGATAGTAGTGGTGCAAGTGGCAGTCGCATGAGGACTAAGGTTGCAGTTAGTCAACTACACTACTTTTCAATTGCACCTAGGTTACAAATTGTATGCATCCAATGCCACTGCAGCTCATATGAGATGGCATGACAGACCTTGTGAAGAGGGAACAATGAAACATCCTGCAGATTCTGCAGCTTGGAAACACTTCAACGAACGATTTTCTGATTTTGTTGCTGAGGACAGGAATGTTCGCTCAGGGCTTTGTACGGATGGTTTCCAATCTTTCAACAAGTATGGAAAAGAATATTCTTCTTGGTCCATAATTTTGACGCCATACAACCTACCTCCAGGAATGTGTATGAAAGAACAACATATGGTCCTCACTGCTGTCGTGTCGGGGCCACACAACCCGAAAGAGATGATTAATGTATTCCTTCAACCGCTCATAGCCGAATTGAAGCAATTATGGGATGTCGGAGTTCTGACGTACGACATCTCCTTAAAGAATAACTTCTAGATGTGGGCTGCATTGTTGTGGACAATTAGTGACTTCCCTGCATATTCTATGTTGTCCGGTTGGAGTACGGCGGGTCGGCTTGCATGTCCCCGCTGTCAGGATGAAACTGATTCGATCAAATTACCTCTTAGTGGTAAACAGTCGTGGTTTGATTGTCATCGCCGGTTTTTTCCATCGGACCATCTATTTCGAGGTAATTCAAACACATTCACAAAAAATAAGATGGTTAGTGAAATGGCACATAGAGAGAAGACATGACATAAAATGTTGGCGGAGATAGAGTATCTAGGGATCAAGAAAGTGACTGAATTGTCTGTCGAAGAGACTAAATCACGTCTATCTAAGCGCCAAAGGACATACGAGACAGGTTGGAGGAAGAAGAGTATATTTTGGGATTTGTCTTACTGGAGTTTGTTACTAATCCGGCAAAATCTGGATGTGATGCACATCGAGAAGAATGTATTTAATAACATATTCAATACTGTAATGGACGTGAAAGGCAAAATCAATGATACTAATAAGTCCCGGGAAGAGCTCAATCTAATATGTCATAGGCCTTCCTTAAAAGTCGATGCGAACACGGGCAAGCCCCAAAGGCATCATATATACACCCTCGGTGTTGAAGAGAAGCGAATATTCTACAAGTGGGTCGAGAAATTGAAGTTCCCAGATGGTTATGCTTCGAATTTTGGTAGATGTGTAAATATGAGTACATTTTATATGTTTGGGCTAAAGAGTCACGATTGTCATGTTATGCTGCAAAGGGTCTTACCTATTGCATTTAGTGAGTTGCTCCTGAAAGATGTGTGGAAGGCAATCACAGAGTTGTGTATGTACTTCAAGGCATTGAACTCGCCAAATCTCAAGTTAGACGCCCTAAGGGAAATGCTTAAGAATGTACGTACCTATCATCATGTGTAAGCTTGAGCGTATATTCCCACCCAGCTTTTTCGACTCAATTGAGCATTTACCAATCCACCTTGCAGATGAGGTCATTCTAGGTGGACCGATGCAGTATAGATGGATGTATCCCATCACTAACGAGGTGGTGCACAAGCATTGGATTGCTTATGCTAGAGTGGCGTTCTCGGATCACATGTCCAGTACGAAGCGCAAGTACAGGGAAGGGAAGAAGTTGGTATGGATGAAGGAGGATATTGAGACAACTTGGTCAGAGTTGTGGCAGGAGCCGACACATGTGGCGAGGTCCGAACAGGCATCGAGGAATCGTCGATCAGAGCCTGCTGGCCCAGGGAGTGGGATTGTTAGACATTACGGGGGGTCCCGTAATGTACTAGTGCACGCCAGTCATATGGTATGTGAAATATGATATTAATTATAAAATTTCATTACAACTTTATTGCTCAAACTTAATAATCGATTTTGAACAGGCGAAAGAGAAAGGGATCTCCGTACAGGACGCGGCCTATGATACCTTTCTCCGGATGCATGTGAAGGATGTCCGTTACACGGATGGTCGTTCCCAGCAGATCGATGTAAGTTAAATTACTAAGTTTTCATTTTAAATATTATTTTTAATTTTATCAAAAATTAATGTTTTATCATATTTTATCTTGATATAGGAGGCGGTGAGGAGGCGTATTGCAAGCCTCCAGGAAATTGATCAAGAAATCACCCCCCCTGAGGCCTCGCGCATATACCGTGAGGAGGCATTGATTGATCCGAAGGGACGGGTCTTCGGGATGAGAGTCATGTCCCAGTCGGTGCGGTCCAGCGCCTCCGGTAGCTCGCAGTCGTCCGTCTCGTCTGCGCCTTCACAGGAGGTGGTTCAGCTGAGAGCTCAGGTCGAGCATCAGCAGGAGGAGTTGGACACTCTCAAGCGGCAGATGACTATTCTTTATGCAAAAATTCGGAGGCAACTCGGGTGACGGCTTAGGATATGCGTGAACATTATGTATTTTTGTAAAAATTGATGTGAATGTTTGGATTATATAAATTTATGTGAATTTATTTCATTCATTCGTTCCTATAATTTCTGTATCGTCGTTTGAAATCACATCCAAATAGAATTTTAAAAAAATATATAATAATAAAAAGAATTAAATTAACGACAGAATGTGCTCCGTCGTTAAACCTGCTGCAAGATTAACGACGGAATGCATACCGTCGTTAATATAAAAAAATAAAAAATAAAATACAATTAACGACGTAAAGTATTTCATCGTTAAACCAACTTCGAGATTAGCGACGGACAGAATTCCGTCGTTAATATGAACTAAAAAGAAATAAAATTAAATTAACATTAACGACGGAATCAAGGCTCTAATTACAGCTAGGATAACTCCGTCGTTAAGTTTTAACGACGGATATTTCCGTCGTTACCGAGATCACGACGGCTCCGGCAACGACGACGGCCTTTCCGTCGTTATTCCGTCGTTAAGTAATTTTAACGACGGAATCAGCATTTATAACGACGAAAATTTCCGTCGTTAACGCCGCGTTTTTTTGTAATGATATACGCGCCCAAATTTTTCCTGACGTTATTAATGGAATGAGGGTAGTATATGTAATAGTTCACTACATGTATATACCTTGATCTTATGACAATAATGGTGATTATATTTGGAATTCTTAAGATCGTGATATGCTTGCTCTTAATGTAGGTAAGATGACTCAATGAATTAATACATTTTACATGAATGTATTTGATAGTCGAATATATTTGAGCTCAGATGGTATCTATCATAAATCAAATGCAGACCTTGATGTTTTGAAAAAGGCACGTATATCCCAGTTCTTAAATGATTTCAGGTGTTTTCAGAGCATCAAATCATGAATTATTATTCAAAGTAGGTATAGTATTACTGATAAATATAAATCGAATGGAATCATCTGTCCCACAATCTTTCGTGTGTCACTATGTTCCACTACGAATTTCGATATTTTTAATAATATTTGTTATAAAATAAAATTTTATTATGTCATAATACAATATGATTAACATTTATAGCAAAAAGTTAGAATTTTAAAAAATTATATATCATATTTTCGGAATAATCAACCAAAATAAGTATTTTTTTAAAATCTATATATTCCAAAATTATAGTATATAAGTTTTTAAAATTCTAATTTTTTGTTTTAAATATTAATCATGATGTATTATGTAATAATAAAATTTTATTTTATAACAAATATTACTTAAAATAATAAAATTCGTAGTGAAATACGGTAGCACACGAAAGATTGTGGGACAGATTTCATTCGATAAACCACGCAAAATGAATTTTATAATTTAGGAAAAATAGTTATTATGGCCAGATTGTCATGTTAAGGAGGTATATAGTAAAGCTTTTTGAGCGGCGAAATGTGCGGGGCATGAGGTCTAACACTTTCTGATCTAATTGTCCCCCAAGCTTCAATATTGGTACACAATTTTCAAGATAACTCAAATCTCTTTTACATGTTAATTTAATTATTCATCTTAAAATTAATCTTTAGTCCTGACTCATGATCAACTTTGATTTGTTGCGTCAAGAATTACAAACCATAGCGATTCGAATGTTAATGCGTAGGTAATATTGTCATGTTCAGTGGCGGATTTAGGAATTTGAATTCGGAGGTACGATAATTAGAGGTGTAGCCAGATTTTTGGTTTGGGGGGCAAAAAATATACAGGGGTTCGGGGGCAATATCTTCCGAGCCGATTTTTTTGGGACATATTCTGAAAAATATATTGAAAACCTAAATTTTTACATGATATTTTTAAAAATATATTAAAATCATGAGCTTTTATATACAAATATTTTTACATTTTTTTATACAATTGTTTCATCATTTATAAACTACAAAGTTGAAAGGAAATCATATCACATGTATCCCATATACATCTCCAAACAAACTCGTTTCTCTAAAAAACAATCAAGAATTTAATTGGGTATAATAAACTTAATTCTCTGTTTCGCTGTTACTTCTGTCTTCTGTTCTGCAACCTCATTTCCTTCTTTTTTCTTTTTTTCCATTTTCTTTTATCTTTTTTAAGTTATTTTGTTATACAAGAAATGAAGACTAGTAAAAATTTGGGTACAAATATAATTTTATTAAAATATAAAAATAATAATATATAGAAAAAATAAAAATAAAAAATTGGGGATACAGTTGTACCCCTTGTCACTTAGTGGATGCGCCACTGGTCATGTCCACGACGCTTCTATCATAGTTATATGAAGAATGATTTTGATACTTATAAGAATGTTTGGTGTCTGGTGTTTGTCATATCAATATACATGTAGTTATATTGATGAACTATAAGTGCAACAAAGGAATACAAGTCGACGGACCATAATTCTTTGTTTTCGACAATCAGACCATAGAATAATTTTCGAAAAAAAAGTGGGTCATAAATGATAATTAATTGACCTCATCATCATCATTATCGTTATATGCCCCCACATTTACAATCCAGGTATGATTCTGAATTCCCAACCTATTGTTTACAGGGGAATCGTTTTACCAACTAAATTATGTTTTGTTATTATTATTATTATTATTATTATAAATGAAGTGATAGGACCTTGAGGGGCCATAGGATTCAAAGACATGATCTAAGTTGTGTTGCACACTTTCCAATTCCAACCTCCCTTTTTCACTTTGCTTCTCAATGTTTTATAATTTTTTGACTGAATTTTTAATCTTGACCGGTCAACCAATTTCGATTGATGCTGATAGCCCAATACGACCATGGTCCAACATTTTCCAACACATGGGCCCGCCGAATTATTTGCACATTACGGTTAAAAAAATAGGAGAATTTTATTTATATTAGTAATTAGTTTTTCCTTAATAGCACATCCTAAAAATCCGAAAAATATAGTATCACGAAATCTGAACAAGTCAACTTATAAAATTGACCAACTACATCCTTGTCAGAAGATTAACCAAAAATCGGTAGCCATGTTGGTTTATATTAATAAGGATAATTCCATTTAGTTGGACCATGAAAATTCAAATTCAAACAGTTCCCTTTAATTTGAAATATAACTAAAAGAACCGAATGAATCAAGCACTTACCCCTACTTATTATTTTTGTAATTTGAAATATTGTAATTGGAAGGGGGCAAAAGCAAATAGTGGTGGGATATTGAAGAGATGAGTGGAATCAATGATTGTCCGTTTATGATATGTACCAATCTTTGACAGATGATGACATGCTATGCTAGAATATTTTTGTTGTGGTCACATTGATTTCACACCTTCTCAAGAATCTTTGGTCCCTTTAGTGGTAAGGCTTGGGAATGAGAAAAGAAGAAATTGGTACCAAAAGTAATTGGGGCTAGGTGGGATTTACATGTTGGCTATACATTACACATATTAATATATTATACAATTTACATGGATAAGGACAAGATTAGAGAGGCATGTATAAGAATACAAATATCAATATGTGTCCTATTGATTTTTGTATTGATTCATATTTATTCATTATTAAAAGAAATATTATATTAAACAAAAAAGGTTATGATTATAAAAGAACAATAATATTGTATACATAAAACAAATCATTTTTTGTGTTAAAGCCAACCACGAATCATCTTTTTAAGGTCCATTGTTATTGACTAATGGATTAATAGAATCGTCCTCTACATATGCTGATTAAAACAATACCTTTTCTTGTGATAGTGTTTCTTTCAAATTACAAATGCTCCAATTAAAATTATAGGCATGATACCCATAAGATCATGTAAGTTAAATACTAATGAATAATTAACTCTAAATATTAATAGAAAAAAGTTTATATTTGAATGGTCATTTAGGTGATCAAATAATGTTGTGTATCGTTTTGCATGGAGATGATAATTGATATAGATTAGGAAACCAACTTTGTGAGCCAAGAGATCTTAATTAATTTCCCAACTTCCATGCAAAACTTCATCTCAAGATGGGTGGCCAGATATTTGGTTTAATTTATAAATTGATTTATTAAGGGCCACTGAAATAAAAATTAATAGAGACTGATAGGAAGAGATTATCCATGGTGCATGAAATCAAGGCACGCGATATATCTTTATTTATTCTTATCTTTATGTTTATTCATTTCTGTCAACGCATGAAATGTAAGATATAATTAATGAATAAATTACGTATGAGATATGTTCATGAGTTCATTAGATGGGTTGTGGGGGCACTCACCCAAATATTTTTCGCCAAAATGAAATCGATATTAATTGTGAGAATCATGTTGGTGCATTGCATGTGTTGTGGATTTCATATATCTTAATGGATAAGGAAATTGGTCTAATCATGTCGTTCAGATAAATTAAATAGATTCTTGGTACTTTATAGTGACAACAGTTAAGGGGACATCTTCAATGATAGCCAAAAATAAAAAATAAGAAAGAGAACAAAAACGTATTATGTAATTCGTGTTTATGTCAATAGGTAGGCTAGGTAATAAATTAGTACTAGCATCTCTTATTTCAAACATATGCTTTACAACTTAAGAAAATATTTTAAAGCTGCTCAGTGATTTATACATACTGTATTTTTTATTTTTTTTTACAAGTTTCATATACAATAATAATGAAGTGGATAGATAAAAATAATGGTACAAAGTAATTTTTCAGTTTTAACGATTTATTGATTAATTTGAATTAATATGTGAGATAATTGCTCAAAGTAAACGGCAGTTGAATAGTTTTTTCCTTAGCGGAGGTTGAATAGCTAGTTTTTCCTTATAAGTTAGTACTAGTATATCACTAGCTAGCAGTAGCAAATCACTGTAAAATTTTCTTAAATGTTAATTAGAAGGTTATTTGAATTCTAACCAGCTAACCGATAATTCATACGAAATACTTAGAAAAAGTATTTATCGTATAAAGATATAAATACATAGTCGAAATCTATTATTATATTTAAACATTAATTTATACGTATAACATATGTAATTACATTCTTTTATAACAATTGGAGTATATATGTATATATTTGTATAAGTATAGCACACTTACAAATAACTTGAGCTGTCAAATACGAACAAAGATCTACTATGCACGTAGGAATAATAATGAATGATGTGACCGAATCAAGTTTAGAATATCACTATATTAGGGTTTTTGCCATGGAGCACCCGGGTGCTCCATGGACGGAGCAATTAGTGGGGTCGTCTTCGATTTTCGATCAACTTGCAATTCCGTCTCCACTTAAATTTGATTTTTATAATCTTAGACAATTGTTATTTCTGACAAC
This sequence comes from Salvia sclarea, assembly GCA_036873715.1. Classification (NCBI taxonomy): domain Eukaryota; kingdom Viridiplantae; phylum Streptophyta; class Magnoliopsida; order Lamiales; family Lamiaceae; genus Salvia; species Salvia sclarea. Next base: position 1,214,748 of record JAYJMF010000080.1, read on the forward strand.
ATATATGTGACAATTAACTTGTATTTGATCGATACCAATTTATGCACTAACGAAGGGGGTGACAAGTATATACTCCGTATTAGTTTATTTCTATGTGCTACTTTATACGGAGTATAAGTTATTTTTATCATAAAAATTTGTGTGAGTCGTACTCACATGAGGATGTGTGAGACTATTTAATTAGAAAATTTTAATTGAGTGTAATCTTCATATATTTTAACTAAGTATAATCTCGTCTTCTAATTGATTATATTATTGCATGATCATGCATTAATCTCACGAGAGATCATCTCTTTTTTCATTGGGACTACAAGAATGATGAAGTTTCAAACCTTAAGCTTCTCCCTCACTTTTAAACTTGGTGTTCCAGAGAAAACTTGTTTCATTTTCATAAGAAATTGTTTATTTATGAATACTATTACATATTTTTCTAAAAACATATAATGGGGTGTGAGTGGTGTCTTTCGGTGCTTCTTTTAAAAATAAAATAAAATTTCAGAAATGTCATTTTATTTTTCTTATATAGAAATATATTTTTAATTCAATAATTTAAACTACAAACAAGTCTAACAGGTTAGATACAACAGATCTATCCCTTCAGAAAAATTGTGATATGAGATGTAAAATCATTAAATTCATTACTATTTATAGACATATCAACTCGAAAACTGTCGTATTATGTACTCCACTTTCTATCTCGGTATGGCAAATTTGTATCTCCACTTTCACAACTCTAATTCATACATAGTGATTTATTTTCTTTATGGTTTGTTTTGTAAAATTTTGATGTATATATTCATAGTTAATGGTATAATGGTGATTGGTGGGCATATTGTTATTGGGGATATAGAATATAGTCGTGGGTATTTGGGCTAGGAAGGAATTGAGACAACGTCTATATATGTTAAAATGGGACCCACGTTAGTCTAAGAAATAACCCCACATATAGTTGCATTCTCATTTTTTTTTCTCACTTCACACACACACTATGAGTACTATACTCATGTAATTCTCAGCCAGCAGCAAGCAAGACTTCTTGGGAATCTGAACACAACATTAATTCTTGTCTACTCTCTCTCTCTCTCTCTCTAGAAATTAGCTGACTGAGATTGTTTTAGCTCTGGCGTGCCAAATCCTCGCTTATACAAACTACATCAGACACGCATCCCCACTTCTAATCATTACTTTCTCTCTCTATAATATAATATCGACACCCCCACCCCCACCCCCACCCGGTCTATATATATATATATGTTGAGGCTACTGGTCACCTTGTGCCATTTACACACAGAGAGGGGAAAAAGAAATACAAAAACCAAGCTTTGCATGATTCTAATCTCTCACATATCTCTTCCTCTCTCATCCCTCTTCAGCAACAACGCTGCTTTTCTCAAGAACAAAACACAATTACATTGTAGGATACAATTTCAAGGTAGGTAATATTCCAAGAGATCTGTTGCATGCCTATGGATTCTGCATCTCATCACCACCACCAGGTATATACGGAGATCCTATACTTTAATTTTCATGCTATTTTTGCCTACCTAGGGTTTTTTGGGGAAATTCATTCCAAACCTCTCTTTTTCTCCTCTCCTTTTATTTCTTCTTCTCTCCCAATCCCATCATTGTTTATTAGTTCTATTAATTAGTTGGATCAAATTCATCGACTTCCCCTCTTTCTTATGATCCATTTTACCAAAAGAAAAAAGGAATGATTGATTCATAAGGCCAGGGTGATCCGATCACTAATTCTCTTGACATTTTTTCTCAATTCATAAAAAGTAGTCAGATTTAGCAGAGGACTTGGTGAAGTATTAATTGAATTTTGAAATATATAAATGGTGCAATATCTAACCTTGATTTACTTGTCAAAAATTTCTATTACTACTACATGTTTTCTATCCCATTATATTAAGCTAACTTGTAGTAATTTGCATATATATATATAGTTAATTCCATTGTTGGAAAAATTACATGATATATCATGATCAGTAGTGAATGATGATGAATTATATATATATATCGATCATTGTTTTTAATTCTCATATAAATATTATAAGTAGTCTGAAAAGATAAATGAGTAATGAATTAGACATGATCAGGAAACGCTGGAGAGCATGGTGGGTAGCACAAAGAAGCCGCGGCCGGCGGAGCAATCCCTAAAATGCCCTCGGTGCGAGTCGAGCAACACGAAATTCTGCTACTACAACAACTACAGCCTCTCCCAGCCTAGATACTTCTGCAAATCATGCAGAAGGTACTGGACCAAAGGCGGCACGCTCCGCAACGTCCCGGTCGGCGGCGGATGCCGAAAGAATAGCAAGCGCTCCTCCTCCGCCCGGCGCAATCAGGAGCACCCCCCGCCCATGCCCACACCTCGACTGGACTACGACCCCGCCTTCATTCTCGACAATATCCCCAGAGGGTTTCACAATCTCTACGAATGTGGGCCCGTGCTGAATCAAGATATGGGATTGATGGAGTTATGTAGTGGTGGGGCCGCCGCGACCACGCAAGAAATCGGATGGCAGAATTTCGGCGGCGTGGAAGACCTCAACGGCGCCTGGAATGGGATTGGGGTTGGCTCGTCTACTTGGCACGGCCTTCTAAATCATGTAATCGGATATAACTAATGATGATGCATCTTCTTAATATGGTTGGGTTGCAGGTTCACTTGTGTTTCAACTTTCAAGACAAGGAATGGAATGGGACCAAACCACAACTTCATGTTTCCATATACATATCTACTTCCCTATAATTTCATCAATTTTTACATATACTATTCTCTCTTCTTACATGCATGCTTCTATATCAACACATATTTTCTTGCTTTCAACTTTGCCTTAGTTTAATGCTCAGAATTTTTGGCTTTCCTGTCTCTTCTTTGTCCCTCTTTTGTGTGCACCGTATGTTTTTCAACAATTTACACTAACCAATTTTTGACCCAAATATGCTTGCGATCGTTCTTTTAATAGTCTCGCTTGAAAAATAGAAAATTGGTCAATCCAAGTAGTCATGTTTCTCAATTGCTATTGCTCCTAATTTCCTATTAGATGGCAATCGGGCACGACGGGCGTGGATAGTGGCTATCCATACCCATATCCACGAATTAAATGGATAGTAAATTTTACCCACGAAACTATCCATGGATACCAAACCCCTCTCAAACCCACCGCTCGCGGATATCCGCGAACCCGCCACCCATCGGGTACCCATCACCCAATATCCGTTGGATACCCACCAACCCGTCAATCCGCGGGTATTCATTACCCGCCAGTGGATAGATACCCACTATCTGCAGGTATCCATCACCCACGAACTAGAAGTTAAAGGTAAAATAATAAAAAAATAATGAGGCACATTTCTGTCAGGCCAAAGTACCATTCATCAATACACGTAGTACCAATTCATATAACATGAAGTACCACTTAAAACACAGTTCATTCATATAGAGTACCAATATATATTGAATAAA
>JAYJMF010000080.1:1227597-1240515 GCA_036873715.1 Salvia sclarea
TTTGATAATTATTATTATTATAAATAAGGAAAATTTTAAAAAGTATAAATAAGGAAAAATGATGTGGCATATGGAGAGTAAAATGGAGGCTTAGGTGGATGAATTCTTTAGAATTAGAATTATAAATAGATTATTGCAATTTTTCCGATTCACAAAAAGAAGGGCAAGCAAAATCAGATTGTTAGAAAGTATTTAAAGTTGTAGTAAAATTTCCAAAACGACATTATTCTCGCGCTTGACCAAATATCTACAGGATTCGAGTTTATCATTTTACACTTCTGTCTGTTGTCCATTTTTTTTTTTGGCACAAAACCTTTTCTGCAGTTATTTATAATTACGGATATTAATCAATTATTAATTAGAGATTGGTTGATTCAAATTTGAACTCGAATTTATTGGTCTGTAATAATTAGTATCCAAGTCATTGTAAGCGTTTTTTCTTGGGCCTCAGCCCACTTCTAAACCTATTTAGATTTAATTTTGGAACATGTAAATTCAGGATCTAAATCCTCAAGCCCATTCTTGAAATCACTGTACAAGTCCTAAATTTGTAGTTCGAGCCCTAGCTATTGCGTATTCGGTATTCTAAACCAAAGACATAAGATTCATTCGGGGATACTCAAGCAGTACAATTTATACATTGTAAGTAAGAGGTTAAGGAGATATGATGGGAAAAATAATTTCATACCTGATACATGGGAAGTTTCTGAATAATACTTACACTATCATTATTGGTGACAGTTACATTTTATTAGTAAGAAAAATTTGATTTTCTTCTTTTACATCGTCAATTTCGGCCCGTTCGATTATCAATAACTGAAATCGAGACAATGAGATCATTACCATTGATTGAGCTACATAATTTTTAAAACTACTTTCATAATTCCAATTTGACGCTAGAATTTCAATTCACTATGTAAAATTGATGTCGGATCTGAAAATAATTCAAGGATTTTGTAGTTCAAACCCAATTGATTTCGATTGTGGTCTCAATTTGTAATTTGATTATCAGACCGGTCGGAAGTGGAAATAAAAGAAACTTACCTTTTTTTCTACTAAGATAAAATTATTCACAATAATGATAAAATATGTATTAATTTTTTTTAGGAGAAAACAAGATTTTATTACGCACACAAACATGGAATATGTATTAATTTAATTATATGTTTTATATAAATTAATAAAACTAATTTATTTATTTTTTGTAAAAAAATAATTTAATTTTTTTATATTTATATATTATTTTGAGCTTTAAATTATTATATATATATAATTTATTTATATGCTGGAGTATAAATGTAACAAACATTCAAAATTTGGGACATAAAACCCAATAATGAGTCCAAAAAATTTAATCCAAAATATGATGGGACATGATGACATTTATGACTTCTCACTTCTCTAGATGTATCATAAAGAAAAAGAAAGTAAACAAATAAATTCAAGAGAAATAAGAATATAACTTTATCAATACAAAAAGGTAATAGAAATAAAAGAACCACCTTTTTTTTTGAAAAAAATTGACATGAATAGTGTTTTTGATGGGAAGTGGTGAAAAACACCATTTACGCCAATATATAACCATGCATATATAGACAAACATATATTCTTAATTTACTAGTATAAGACAAGAAAAGGGAAAAAAAAAAAAAACCCATCTCTCTCTCTCCCTCTACACACACACACAAGAATGGATGGTCCTAAAACAATCATGGCGTAATCATTTTCACTTTCCCCTGTAAACTTTTTTCATAACCTTTTTGTGGTATTTACTTTTCATATGAATTAGTCTCCCAATTCAGCTGTCTTTTATATTTAATTCTTGATAATTAACGTCACGCCTCTAAAACTATTATCCTCATCAAATTATTACTCATTTTCAAAGACTATTCTCAAACAATCAAACTATTAGCTCAGGGTATAGAAATTATTACAATACTTTTAATTTAAAACTCCCATCATATCGATAGTCTAAACATACATTTTAATTATAAAGTAATTTCTAAACTTTTTTTTGGTTCAACTTTGAGTTGGTTACGTTATATTCACCTAATCCTCTACCTTTATAGTAGTATTTCCATGTTTATTATATAAGCAGTAACAGTAATATATTTCACTATAACTGGCAATCAGAAAATCAAAAACTTATAGTTGGTAGAAGTTTTAAAATATTATACAAGTTGTGAAAATAATAGTTTTAGGGGCAAATAATTAAACTGATTGAGTTCCTAAATTGTAATTATGTGAGAAATTCTACTACTTCCATTCTTGTAAATAAAAGCAGTGGTAGACCCGATTTTGTTGAATAGATAGATATAGATGTAGATATAGAGAGACACAAACACACTATTAGTAATGATTGTTAGTGAAAAAAATTCCATTTTTCTGGTAATCAGTGCCCTTTCAAATACAGTATATATGGAGAGGGAGAGAGAGAGAGAGAGAGAGAGAGATGTGGTGTGGTCCAAAGAGAGTCTTAGCAGCAGCAGCAGCCATATACGATAAGGAGAGAGAAACAGAGAGCTAAAATATTCTCTCAAGAGCTGAGGTGAGGTAGCTAGGTTTTGATGGCAAATTCCTTTTCTTCTCCAAGTTTCCCTGTCTTATTTTGAGCAAAGGGATTGAAAAGTATGCAAGAAAAAGTAAAAACGCATGCCTCAATCTCCTCTCCTCCACTTTGTCTTCACCCAAAATTAAGCAGTCTCAGACTTTATCCAAATGAATTGTTGTTGGTAGACAAAAGTGGAAATTAAATTGTTGAATTAGAAGGTGAAGAAGATGAACAAGGAGGAAGTCTCTTCAGTGAAGCCGATAGTATTCTCTTCCAACCCTAGCATCGGAAACCCTAATCCGAACAAGAGGAAGAGAAATCTACCAGGAACACCAGGCAAGTATAGATATTATTGATGGAGATATAGATATATAGATATAATTAAATGAATGAGTGCAGATCCGGATGCAGAAGTGATAGCTATGTCCCCAAAGTCTCTGATGGCGACGAACAGATTCGTTTGCGAGATCTGCAGCAAGGGGTTCCAGAGAGACCAGAACCTGCAGCTGCACAGGAGAGGGCACAACCTGCCATGGAAGCTGAAGCAAAGGAACAAGGAGGAGGTGGTGAGGAAGAAGGTGTACATTTGCCCGGAGAAGAGCTGCGCACACCACCACCCCTCGAGGGCCCTCGGCGACCTCACCGGCATCAAGAAGCACTACAGCCGCAAGCACGGCGAGAAGAAGTGGAAGTGCGACAAATGCTCCAAGAAATACGCTGTCATGTCCGACTGGAAAGCCCACAACAAGATCTGCGGCACCCGCGAGTACAAGTGCGACTGCGGGACACTCTTCTCCAGGCAATCCTACCTTCTTCATCTTCCTCATCTTTTCTTTTCTTCACATCATTCACTAATTCATTTCCAGTACTGCACATGCAGAAAAGACAGCTTCATCACCCACAGGGCCTTCTGCGACGCCTTAGTTGAGGAGACCAACGCCATTCCCATCCCTAATAACGTGGGCTTCCCCAGCTCAGATTTTTCGGGAAACCGCTTCCCGCTCTGGCTCGACACCGCCGCAAATAATTATCCTAATCAGTCTACTGATAATACTAATTTCCTGATGTCGCCGCCAATTATCCCGCAGCAGCAGCAGTGGTTGAGGCGGGGGCAGGAGGAATCTTTTGTTGTGGAAGATGAAGAAAACAACAAAACTACTCCTTCACTTAATTATTACACGACTCAGCCACCACCCATGTCTGCAACTGCATTGCTGCAGAAGGCCGCTCAGATGGGGTCGACCAGGAGCGGCGCCGGCTTCGGCCTCGGCCTCATGAGCCCCTCCTCCTTCTCCACAGATGATCACACCAGAATTAATGAAGGTGAGAGCAGCTTCACTAGGGACTTCCTTGGAGTCGGAGGGAAGGACTTGAAGTCCAATTTCTTCGCCTCTGCAACTGCAATGGAGATGGAGATGCCCCATTTTAACAGGACCTCTAAATAATTTATGCTTTTTTTCCCCATGAGGTGAAAAGTTGGTAGACAAAAAGCTTCCAAACAAGACATGAAAAACAGAAGAGATCGATCTTGTGAACTGTCAGAGAGAGAAAGAGGAGGGTCCTAGCTAGCTCTTATTTCAAATTTATGTTGCATTTTGTAGAAAGTTTTTTTTATTTTATTTGGAGTTTTAGGGTTTCATTTGTTGGACCACACAAGTTTGTGTGAAAGAGTAATGTGTGTGTCGACTTCTGATAAAGGGATTATTCCATGTGCAGACACACTGTTTCAAATTTAACAAATTTTCATTGTCTCTCTGTGTGTCTTGTGTTTCATTTCAACACTCATGTGCATTCATTTTTTTTTTTCCTTTAGTGATGAAATTTTTATGTTATGTGCCTTCATTTTCCCTTGAATTTTTATTGTATTGTCCTTGTCCTTTTCCTTGTGGATTCTTAGAATGGCGTTGCATCTTATGCTTTATCTTGTGGACTATGTACAACAATAAAATTAAATCAAACGTTGGGATAAATTAAGAAAATATGCTGTTGCGCCTTCTTTCAATTTTTTTACGATGGCCAATAATTATTTATTTTTATTAATATCGGGAATTCATCCGTCTTTGAATCATGGGGGAAAGATGAGATATATACGTATTTTGCTATAATATTGAAGACAAATTATATCCATCTTCATAAGAACATACAACAACAATATGTTGTTCCAAAATTATCATAAGTGTGAATATATATATGAACATGTTTGCGCTTACATTTGTATATTAATTGGTTCAGTTTTTAACTAACAAGTGAATGCGCGAGTATAGTAGTCTATGCACGTGTATTAGTTTAAAATTTTAAGATTTCATATGTTTGGTTGTAAAATTATTTTAGGAAAAAATAATGAAAAGAAAACACTCAACTTTTAAAGTTTTCCTTTTTTAATTTGTCTCCTTATCTATAAAAAAGAATTTCAATGAAGGATAATATTAATCATGAGTTTTTGGTGTGATAATATTTTCCCTCCATTCGAGTGAAATGAGGAAGAAGAAGAAGAAGGGGTTAAGTTCTTTTTTATAGACGAGGCGGAAAATAATGAAGAATTTAAGGAGCAAGTGTTTTCTTTCCATCATTTACTCATGATAATTTTACAATTCAAATAGAATGCAACCTGAAGGGTTATTATTCACTTAGAGTGTTCACAGCCAAGTCCTCCATGACATTTTTTTTTTAATTTTGATTTTTAGCTTGTAATTAATTTAAATTTAAACTATATAATTAATTAAAATAAATAAATTGTATTAAATATTTGGAAAATTACAATATAATTTTGGGAAGAAAAAAAAACTAATTTCAACGACCGAAACGCTTCCACAAAAGTGAAGAAGATTGGTGTACAAATGAAGAAGATTGGAGGGTTGATGTATAAAATGGAATGAAAAATGGGATTTAAATTTTTTTTAAAAAAAGGAAAAATAAAAAAATTCAACGGTTAGGTGACGTGGCAGCATGGGGTGGCGCCGCGTGGCAGGCGCCCACCTTCGCCCGCGCCCGCCCCGCCCGCCTGGGCTCCATCAGTCAAAAAGCGGCGGCGTCCGGGCGCAGCGCAGCGGGCGTCTCTGCGAACGCTCTTATAGCCTAACCATTGTTAGTATAGTTACTTTATGACATGACTTTTGACAAATTATAAAAATGACATAACCTTTGCTCTGTCAATACATTTATGACGTATGTACGTAGTTGATGGATTAGGACTGACGACGGATCCATACGTGGTTGGTTAATTTTGCCACATAACATAAAGTGTGTAAAAAATGGATCGTGTTGTGTTTTTTTTTTTTTTTTTTTAAATAAGCAAATTGTACCTTAACGACTAGGTTCAAAGAATATCTTGATTGACTATCATTTTTTCGACAAAACTTGAAATAATTTTTTTTTTTGTGAAAACCCTTACATTGAGCCCATTGATTTGAGATACCTTAATTATCCATCAAATCCTCGTCGGAGTTACCTGGAATAGGCCTTGAAAGATTACTACACAATTTGTGGAAGTCTGATGTTCATTCCGGCCCACACGTGTGGTGGCGTGTGTTAAAGCCACCAATTTCTATCCGACATCGACTTGGTAAATGGTCATGATACCATATAAAAAATGGGTCATCACCCCCTCAAAAGACTCTCATTTCACGTTTCACTATTATTTGTTTAAAAAGAATTCTTCAATTTTATTAACACTATCAATTTTTCAATTAATGTTTCAAGACAGTCGGACTAATTTCTCAAATAATACTTGCTCAATTAGATTCTTTGTCTCCCTATCTCTCTTTCAGAACATTTCACAATAGCTTAGAATTAGATTAATCTTCTCACTCACTATGTCAAAGATAAAGTAGGGAATGATTTACAAATTCAAATTTTGTTTAGTGCGTACACTTCAAATATTAATTATTATGAGGAGTATGATTTTGATCCTCAAAATAAATTTACGTTATACAACATGGTTAGAATAATATGCCTGGGATTTGATTAAAATGGAGTAATCTTTTGTGGAAGAACATCTTTATTTAGGTAATTTTTCTACAACTATACTAATTATGATATATGAGTGGTACAAAGTCTTATAAGGGGTCTTAAAATACATTTATATTATTATTATATCAGTTTATCATATAATTACTAATCTAGATTCTTTAGGATGTGCTTTTCGAAAAAAAGTATGGAAAATAAATATTTTTCAGTATTTTCTAACATTTTCACGTATTCTACAGAGCAAACAATTTTCCTAATTATGAAGGAATTTTTTTCATGTAACAGTATTTTCCACTCTAAGAAATATGAAATAGAAAAAAAGCGAGAATCAGTAAAATGTGAAGTTAAATTTACAACAAAATGTTATGAGACATGTTATACCTTATCAAATCGCAATTGGGCCCATAGTCCTGGGCTTTAAGCATTAATTACAAGATCAAAAGAGATGAACTTTGTCAATCTCGGAGTCGGGGCTTTTCAACCATCTTTTACGGTTGATCCAAAACATCCACATGTGTCTTGAGTAAAATTTGAGGCATAATGCCGCAGGCCCACAACCAATTAATCAACACATTTGATTTTCAGCCTTCGATTATTTAATGTAACCACTTCTTAGAATATGAAAATAAATATCCCTAAAAAAAGAATATTAAAATAAATAAAATATTGAGTAACTATTATTAGCTCTTTTGCAATTAACAATTTTAGAATTATTATAAAACTATTACCTCGCCAAATTCTTAGGTGGTAAGACATGGCCTTCTCTAAACTTTTTTACCTAATGAGATTATGAATCCACAAAAGTAACCATGATCAATAGGGATAGATGGACACAAATTTTATACGACGAAGGAAGGCAGCAAATAGTCTAATTCTACATCTCATGATAGCTCAAATCCAAATTCAATCTCATTAAGAAAAGAACATGAAGGGGCATGTATCTACTGACTAATATTGTAACATAGAAAGCCCAATAGGGAAATTTTAGCAAGATACTACAACAATCCATAATATTTCTTTCAAGTATGCTGAAATAAATACCCTAGACTTGAGCTTATGTTTGCCTGCTATGGAGTCACGCAAATCACTTTGAACTATATAATGTGTTGCTCATAAAGAAGAGCATCCATACAACTTATAAATGAAGCTCATCAGAACTCAACTTCTCTACATAGAAGCAAACTATACATACTCATATATTAGAAAAGTTAGAATGGATAACACTACACAAGTAGATGCATTTCTCCAATATTAGTAACAACAACAGAGCCGTAAAGCTCATAGAGGGGGAAAGAAAAAATGAACCAAGAAAAGAAAAAATGTAATCACAATGTTATCTTTTGAAATTCTTCAATAGAATCTGCCACTCAGCCAATGTAGATTTAACCGCAAGAAAGATTCGGGTGTAGGATTGCACACTTAATCTGAAAACTCAATCCAGATTATTTCTCAGCCTCTGCTACTTGTGCTAAAGCATCCTCAGCCTTCACCATCTCAGGAACAAAATCTAAGAGCAAAAACAATGGCAATGCAAGTGAACTCTTAAGATAGAATGATATAATTAAGGTGGATAAAAATGCCCAAAGCTCAAAGAGAAGTACCAGAGACAAACTGAAACCGCCTTCGCTTGGAAACTACTGAAGCTGTACAAAAGATTAAAAGCATGTTAAATGAAGTTGAACTCAAGAATAAAAAACTATTACATCTCAAATACATATTAACTTTGATAGTATTAGTATAAAACTATGTCTATTGAACTCTTCTTATGATAACACTAACAAATTCCTTCCTAAATCCTAATGGTGCATCTGTCCTCATCCTTTTGGGGTCTCTTTTCAAGACACTGTTATCAATGATAGAGTTCCCCAAACAGTTCGCTCATGATATAGCAACAGCTAATGAAGAGTTCCAATTAATTTTTAAGGTGAATAATAATATATGGCATATGAGATTTTACCACTTTGAAAAATATATATATTACAATCTTAAGGTGGTAGAGAGGTCTCAGTAGGCAGATTACTCAAGAGCACTACTCATAAATGGATTATTGAAGTGATGCCCTGAAAAAGAAAAGTGCATAACGGGCAGCAACATCCATGTTTATTCAAGCTTTGCAAATGCATATAAATATATCAAAGGATACATGCAATAAGTGGTAATATGTATCATGCATGCAGCATGCGTTGCTTTAAAATTTAAGGAACAAAGTAATAGAAAGAAGAAGCAGTACACAAATGTTTGTAAGCGATCTGTTTTCTCTTATCAAGAAATGCGCAAGCATATGCCTCCTTGCAGAAAACATGAAGAAACTTCTCCTGCAACCACAAGATCAATAACGCATGAAGAATTAAGCTCATGCAGTTCAGTTTTACTTCTATAGTAAATTTGAGTTTCATAATTGAAAAAAATCTAGATATTTAAAAGGTCCATGGCACATTATCCAACCATTAACCAATTCTTCAATTAATATGGAACTCTTGAGTCTTGACATGAAGAAATTCCTTCTCAAAACGTCCTTCATGTATGATGACATCTGATGTATTTAAATGATACATTTCTCTTCTTTGGCCACATTGAGAATGGGGAGTTTATACAAAATTGATCTAAATTTCCAATTATTCCATCAAACTTGAGCTGTTGGATCATAATATATAACTCCTCCATAAAAACTCAATGGTAAAATCACTTAATGAGCAAATCAGGTTAAAATATAGTTAAATGCAACATGAAAAGCATAGTGTACAGTGCAGCAGAAGCACAATGTTGTTCAGGAAAAACAGGACTTCCTCACATCTCATATTAATTGTTGCATAGAATAGGCTTTTTGCTTATAGGCAAGACTGTGATTGGAAGGCAGCAGATGTACACATGTATGAGCATGTATACAGAGTAAGAAGAGCTTCTCTTTTCTTAGGGTTATAGGATTTAGGAAATAGTTATACGTTGCACAACTAAATTTTATGTAATTCTCGGCATATGAAATAAAAACGACCTCGAAACCAAAAATTGCAGAAAAAAAATCATATAATGTACTCAAGCTAGCATTTAGAGCAGATTTAATCCACACTAAAGCTTAATCGGCTGAGTTCCTCCACATGCATCATAAATGTGTCATCTTAATTTAGTATATCCGCTAAAGGTTAAGAGTATTGGCGAATTCAACAACACGTGTCAGGAACTCGCACTACCTGAAGCGAAGTTTTTCTCAGAAAGAGATACGTAGCAATTAATAGCAAATTAATAATATCACGACATAAGAAACAGCAATAACACAACCATTTCTTTCCTTCACTCAAGTTCTGACTACAACGCTCATATACACACAGCCCCAATGTCAAAAGACAACACACGTCAAAGACTTAACAGAGCAATATCTGCAACTTCATGCTATGCCTTTTCACTGCATTTCGTATTCGGGATGCCAACCTCATATGGTAAGTTATTCATCGTCTAGCACGATAAGCAGCATCCATATCTTTCCCCTCATATCCCCACACTACAGATTGGTTTAGAGATAACAAAATTACCCTCACCTTTCTTCCTTACCCTACTAGAGTCTAGCAACTTCAACAAAGAGAGAGATGTAGATTGCCGACAGGATTCTACCACACAGAAATCAAATTTATCACATCTAAATTTGTGAAATCGTGATTCTCAGTTCCAATTGCTCAGTCTAAAATCTTCTAAAAATGACAATTAAGTAAACCAACGGTATAGCACATATACGCATGAATGGTGCATATCAATCTACACATAGGCACAAATTACCAGCATATCTGAAAGCAAACCCTAACTCCTAGAAATTAGACATCAATCAAAAGTCATACCGAAGCTCTATTAATTACAAACACCGCCTCCTGCGCAATCTTAGTATCAGGATTCACGCTCTTGACAATCCGACTGATCCGATTCATTGGAAACGTATTTCCATTACTCTTCGCAACCTTCTTTTTACCTTTCCTCTTAATGATTTTCGGCTTCTTTTCTTCCTCTTCCTCTTCCTCTTCTTCATCACTCGAGCTCCCCTGTTCTACTCCATCTTCCTCCGCCTCACTGGAATCCACGACCTCATTGTTTTCCGATTCCACACTCGACGACGGCACGACGGACACTTCCGTGTCCTCGCTGGAAGCATCGCCATTGGCGGTTTCCGTGATGCTTGTTCGATTTTTGTTACTGCTCTTCGCGCTGGTTTTGGGGGAATTCTTTGTTTTGGCTTTGGTTTTGGCAGGGTTCTTGGAATTGTTATTGGGGCTTCTGTTCCTCTCCGGAGGCAATTGCTTTTTCGCCATTGTTTTCAGCATTCAGAGCCGTTGCAGAAATTGGAGTCAGAAATATTAATATTCGGAATTTCAGAATTTAAGTTAATCAGCTCGGGCCGTGTAAATCTGGGCTTTATTTCAGATTTATATTGGGCCCTTATGGCTTGAACGTAATATTTTCTAAATGTCCAAAATGAATTAATGTTTACAATTAAATTTATCCACAAAAGTAATATAAGTCTCACAACTTCACATTTATTAATTTTATTTTTTTAATCTCCAAATTAAATGGAATAAACTTATTGAAACGGAGGGAAGTACTTAATAGCATCAAAGATAAAGACTGATCAAATTAATTAATTAATTAAGAGCTGAGTTGAGCTTCTTCTTTAGTGACAGACCTTTGGTTCGATTCTCACTAATGTTTCATTTGTTTAGATATAGTTTAATTATGCTAATTCGTTATTGAATTATTTAAAAATATTATAACAAGAATATCCAATTAATTTCTGATATGTATCTCGGTATCTTACATCTCAAAACCCACTTACAGTATTTGAAATGGCATAACGAAGTCTAATCTACATGCCAATCTACTTTGAAGCGTCCAATTATGAATTAGTAAGATACTAAGATCCATTGCAACTTCACAAGCATGTGCAGTGTATTTCGTGACATTCCAATTTATTTTTAGTTTGGTTTGAACAGTTAATTACTGTCATTGCGGTCACTAATAGGCAGTTTACACCTTCATAAATCACTACTGCTTTCGAACAATAATAATACTAGATTATCTGTCCACGCCATGCGTCCTCACAAGAGTCCACACCTTCTAGTAATATTACTCATTTCTTTATACAGTTACAATTCCCCTATCCACCGTGGACACACGTTAATGTGCCCACCATTAATGTGACAATGCCACATATACAAAAATATCATTATTTAGTCCCAAATTCAAATTACCATTAATACTATCTTCACTACATAATCCTAACAAAACTTTTAATTTACAAACTTATTCAACAATACTTTAATTTACAAACTCATGTCCACCATTAATTCAAGTTCATAACCTCACCTTTTTTCTCTTTTTATTTAGTTTAATAAATTTAATATAAAGCTTTTTTAGATGAAAGTCTAGTATAAAGCTAATTTTATTTGATTTAATGAATTAGTCATTCAGAATTCAATTGTTATTTACTTAAATGAGACTTTAGAACCTTTTTTTATATATAATTTTATAAATCATTGTTTAACATTGGGTTTATATTATTTATGTACAAATGGGCTCTGGCTTATCAATTTAATTTTTAAGTTCAATTTTTAGATATGCACTGCTTTAATTTGAGCTTCTATTCAATTCCAATTATAACTAGTATATTAATTTTATTTATTAAAGTCATTAACAAAAAAAAATGAGTTCATGTTCTTGAGTAGATGTCAACTTGAGAATTGATGCTTTGAATTCTCCCATATGTTTATGGATTACAAATGTTTTATTTTTAGATAGATAATAAGTATTTTATTATTATTGTAATTGTAGGTTTATACTTTATATTCTTTCTATACAATAAAACTTGTATTAATGTTAACTTGAATTAGAATTATATGAATAATTGTCTTGCTAATTGCTATCACGCTATGATATTGGGCACATCGCATATTAATGTGCGCTCATGCTAGACTGGGGAGCGGAACCGTATGTATATATGTATGATAAGATAAAATTAAATTATACCACCTTACCTTGAAAAGGAAAAGGGTAAAAAGATAAAGAGAAGGGCGTAAAGGGGAAAATTGGTAACAAGGACTTCGGTGCATAATTTGTTGGTCCAATATTAGAAAATTGGCAATGAGAATGAACAATACCTATCGCATGCAAGTTCTGCCGTTGTACCATTATTGGACTCGGTCGGCTGTGGTTCCATCAAATTACTATAGATTTATGACGAATACTTTCATGCGGCCGGCCACAATATTGTGGCCGGATCCGTCTCGGTTTGACCGGGTTTGACTCGGGTCAAACTGTTGACTGGGTCAACTTTTTTATTTTATTTTTATTTTTATTTTTATTTTTTATTTTTTTAAATTTTTTTATTTTAATATTAATTTGGAAACCAATGGCGGAGTCGTTTG
>JAYJMF010000080.1:1240615-1254735 GCA_036873715.1 Salvia sclarea
GGGTTAGGGTTTTAGAAAAATAATAGTGCATTTTTTATTATTCGAATTGGCACTAATACTTGTACGAAATGGCACGATCAATTATATAAAATGGCACTACTAGTAATAAAAAATGGCACTTGGCACTGCTGCTATTCCTTATATATATAGATAATCGAAAAGTCAACGGCCCGGTCAACGGTCAACGCTGGCCGTTGACCGGTCGCACGGGCTGCGACCTGTTGCACAGGAGTGTGCCTCAATCCGGTATTGTACACAAAGCCCAACAAAGCGGCCCAATAGCACTAGGCACAGGCAAACCCAAACATGATAAGTCCTCGTGAAACGGCTAAGGAAAGCGGATAATCGGCTCTTGAGGAAGAGCTAGGGCCGCTTTTCTTCAGAAAGGTTGCTTTGAAAATCATCGGTATCTATAATGATGTCAGTAAATATTTAAATTTGGGAAAACACCATTAAAAATGCTCTAAGTGATTGGTCAAAATCTATTGGAAACGCCCAAAAAATGGGATCGCGTGAGTTATATGACTTCTACACCTTTTAGGAGGTACAAGGAATTGAGGAAACATGTTGATCTTTAATTAGGCCTTTGCTTCTACTCTGGATAACATTAATTATTTTTTAATGTGTGTATGCGAAATAAACTATATTAACGCAATAATTCTATCAAAATGCAAATGGTGCTTCCAAAAATCAAGGAATGTTTCAAGGCTTTTGTGAGATATTGTGTATATTCGAAATTGCACGTGTATATGAAAATCTTTTCCGCTTTCTCAAGTGAGAGTTTCTGCCACTATTTCATAGAGAAAAAGTAACTTAGTAGAATATTACAGCTAAGTACAGGTAGGTGTTTTCACTACCCATAGGGCTCATTTGGTTGATGTGATGAGGAGAGATGAACAAATATAATCAAGTCTCATCTATTATTTGGTACAAATTCCTCTCATCTATTAAGTCCAACATAAAAATGAAGCCTGCAAGAATTTGAAGGGATGAAGCCATATTATCATCCCACCAATTTTGTGGTATTATTTTCATCTCTCTATAGTACAAGGTGTACCCACACTCTAATCATCTCCAAAAATGCGAATTGCCCAAAATCTGAATCTCACACCTCTTTTTCTTCTCTCTGCAAATACCATCACCCCCATCTCTTCTCTAATTTCCGGTGACGCGGCTGCCGTTGTCTCTCCGGGCGATTCCCCCTTCCTCACGCCCTTTTCCCTTTTTCCTCAACTAACACCCAAATCTCCTTTTTGCACTTCTGCCGAGCGTTGACGGTGTGAAGCCGTTTCCGCCGCGGTACCACTGCCCCCTCCGGTTCAGATACAAACGGCAGTCGTGAGCCACCGCTGTCTCCACCCCATCTCTGGCCGACGGCAACAAGAGCAGCCTAGTAGCAGCAGACGCTCCAGCTAGGCCTCTCCTTGTGAATCCAACTGCATAAATCCCAGCTTCACCTTCACCTTTCCACCCATTTGGGAATTTCTTACTGAGAAATCCATTCTTCCCAAAGAATTCATTCTCCCGTGCTTGGGAATGATTTATTGCGAAATCCATTATTGGGAGTTTTCTGTGCTTGTTCTTGACCTCCAATGGCAGTCCCTCAAGACCCCCTTCACAGAATAATTAAGGGTTGTTTTGTAAATATTTAAGGGTAATTTTTGTGAATATAAAAGAATTAAGAGGATAATTTTGAAAATTTAATATCTTATCCTTTGGCTAATCTATTCTACAACATGGAAGACAAAACTTATCTTCTCTAATCATCTAACCTATCAAACAATCAATTACTTACTATCATCTTCACTCATCCAATCTCATTATATAATTTTTATCCAATCTTACTTCATCCCATCTTCATTATCAAATGAGCCCGGGTATTCAAATAAATTTCTCTTGAAAGAGTCGTGAAAAATGGGAAGCTTTAAAAAATTGCGATTTTTCTTATACTTTCATCAATTCATTAATGCATGAGTATGCAATTATATAATTGTGAATTCACACTTTAAAATAGTATTCATGAATTTGTACGATATAATTCGTGAATTCATCGAACTGGCGTAGTTTTCATTTAACTTCATGATTTCTAGTTAATAAACTTGTGAATTAGAAGCCGTAAAAGGAACTGGTGAATTAGTTTTTATGGCGATAATTCATCCTGCTTTAAATAAAAATAATAATCCACGCATTTAATTCGAGATAAATATTATTTGGCCAAACCAAAATATTATTTTAATTTATTATTGGATACATAATCAACGAGATTTTATAAAGTACTACGGAGTATTTGATTATTGAAGATTAGCGTCACATCATCCCCCAAATCTCTCTACACTCTCAATGTCAATTTTCCTTTTTACATTTTTTGTATTTTAATTATTTTATATCAAGATCAATAAATAATTTAATTATGATATTAATTTATAAATCTTTTATTTATGTCAACTTAGCATAATTGGGAGATTAATATCCCAGACAAATTTATTATTAATTTCAAATCATAATTATTTATATTTTAATGAATAATTTAGTTATGATACTAACTAATCAATCTTTTATTTATGTCAACTTAGCATAATTGGTAGATGTGAAATGTAGATCTTCCCAACGAGACAATACTACTATTTCAATCTCATAATTCTTTGCGTTATATATTTGAGATTCAAAACAAAAAGACTTTACTGATTCAAGATCTCATAGTGCTATATGATTTAGGATATAGAAAAGTTATTTTGTTAATAAGATTTAGGATATGTACGGGCATTTTGACGAGGTTATGCAACTATGCAACATTTCAGCGGGGGAGTCGAGGTGATGTGAACATGGAGTTTTCCAACAAACACAGACTGCCTGATAAATTTAATTTATTTTAATTTGACCAAATAATAATTTTGATTGGTAAATTGCTAATATTGCTATATGGAATCTTAATTAACTCATATTGTTATATGGGTTTGAGACGAACATACAGGAAAATTATTTTAAAATAAGATTTGGGACATGTACGAGCATTCCAATAAACCGATGCAACCACACAACGATTCCGTGAGACGACTTTGAATAAAAGTGTTGGTGAAATTGAATTGAACATATACATTTTATGAAACCCGATAACAACCAGTAATGAAAGTGGACTGATCTAAGATTGGTCAGAAAGAATGAATTATTGAATATCGATGTCCATAATCCGAATGTGTTGCCTAGCTAATATTTTTATGAAAATATGAAAATATTAGGTACTAGATATTACAAACTTTAAACATTTTTTACAACATGCTTGAACATTTAAATTTGAATGAAATTGTTTAGCAGGGACAAATTGATTATAATACAAGTTTATAGGACTAATCATGCTTAGCTAGGCTAGCTAAGGTGGTAAATAGTTTAAACTTATACACATAAACAAACAATGACCAAATTTAACAAGTTTACAGGATACTATATCTTAATAAAACTCACACTAATACTCCAAGTTAAGTAATTTATGCTATGTTACAACTTAGAAGCAACGTCTTCCAATTATATTGATTGTGATTGTGAGTAAATGTTAAAATCTCCCAACCACTTAACTGGATCTTTGTGCTTCTAAGTATCAATTATTGTTTGCTTACGTTTCATGTGGAGAAAACAGACAGCATTTTGTCTTGAATTATCTCAAGAAATATAGTATTTTTTTTCAAAACAAAAAGAAGAGATAAAAACGTAACGGTCATTGTTAAGTTTAATCCCTCCCCGCGCACAATAGCGCAGAGGACAGGCGTCCGTGAAGCTGAGAGAGTAGAAGAAGACGACGACAACAAAACGAGAAATGCCACGTGGCTGCGTTCGTTGCTTTTCCATTTTGCTTTTTTTTTTAAACTTTCCAGAGACAAAGACGGGGAGAGGGAGGATTAATCTTTCAGCTTATAAACACGCATCACTGGGAGCAGTAACTAATGATTGAAGGAGGAAAAATGAGAAGCGGAGCAGTTGCGGCGACGGCGCTTGATTTCCTCTTGATTTTGGCGGCGGCGACGCCGTTTTGTTTTGGCGCCAATGTGACGTACGATCACCGTGGGCTGGTAATCGGCGGAAAGAGACGCGTTCTGATTTCCGGTTCGATTCATTACATGCGCAGCACTCCTCAAGTTAGTATATCTCAACTTTCACACACACAACCAGTGCTATTATTCAATTTTCTGAGAAAGAATGAACGTGAGTGCAGATGTGGCCAGACTTGATACAAAAATCCAAGGACGGAGGATTGGATGTGATTCAAACTTTTGTTTTCTGGAATCTACACGAACCGATCCGAGGCCAGGTGAATTTATATTTATATACTCTTTTAATTATTCTCTTCTCTATATTCATAATGCTGTTATGACCATTCTTTGCTTCAAGGCTTACTTTCATTTCTTTTTTTGGTGAAGATGTGACAGAACTTGCCTTTAGCTTTTCGAGCTTTTGTTTCTAAATATCGGGAACTTTTTTTGAATGACGGAAGTTGAGATATTTATTGGTTCAATAAAGGACAAGCTAGCGAAAAAAATGGATATTGAAAATAAACATTCAAAGAATTTTTGCAGTATGATTTCACAGGAAGAAAAGATTTAGTCAAATTTGTGAAATTGGCTGGGGAGGCTGGCCTCATGGTTCATCTTCGAATAGGCCCTTATGCTTGTGCAGAATGGAACTATGGGTA
Source organism: Salvia sclarea (assembly GCA_036873715.1). Classification (NCBI taxonomy): domain Eukaryota; kingdom Viridiplantae; phylum Streptophyta; class Magnoliopsida; order Lamiales; family Lamiaceae; genus Salvia; species Salvia sclarea. The sequence goes on from JAYJMF010000080.1 coordinate 1,245,297, forward strand.
AGCAGATTTTTCCTTTTCAACATAAATTTCTTAATTCGTATTACATGAAATATAGTAACTAATTTTGCTAGTGTTTTCTCCTGCAATCCATGAAAAGGCATGGTTGCAGATTTTATTGCTAATAAGAGTATGTAATCAATTTATTCAGTGGGTTTCCTATGTGGTTGCATTTTATACCTGGAATCGTTCTACGAACTGATAACGAGCCGTTTAAGGTATTACTTCTACTGTTTTTATTCTTCTATCTTATTGCTGGTATTGATCCAATACAAATGATGAATACATAAATTTGCTGTTTAGGCTGAAATGAAGAGGTTTACAGCCAAGATTGTGAACATGATGAAGGAAGAAAATCTATATGCATCCCAAGGTGGACCCATCATTTTGTCTCAGGTATCGTCTCACTCTCGCAGGATATGCTGAATCTTTTAATTAAACACTAAAAATCACTATGCATAATGTACCATGGACTATTGTTGTATGCTTCATTCTAGATTGAGAATGAGTATGGGAACATTGATTCAGCATATGGTAAGAGAGCCAAAACTTACATAAGCTGGGCTGCATCAATGGCTGTATCATTGGACACAGGGGTACCCTGGGTGATGTGCCAGCAAAGTGATGCTCCAAATCCCATTGTGAGTAGTTGATTTTGCTATGGAAAATGAATTGAATGATTTAACAACTCACTGTTAGGAGGGTCCTAAATCAGTGTGCCCACATTGTGGGGAATTATACAGATCAACGCTTGTAATGGGTTTTACTGCGACCAATTTTCCCCAAATGAAAATAACAAGCCAAAGATGTGGACGGAGAACTGGAGTGGATGGTAGGTAATCTAGTTTTTCTTTTTCTCTTGGATATGCTATCTTCGTTTAACTTGCACGATATATAGCTTGTGAAGTCATCAGCATTCTCTAACTGCCTGCTGTGTTAACAAAAAAAATGTCAGGTTCTCCTCATTTGGTGATCCTGTGCCCCGCAGACCTGCAGAGGACACTGCTTTCTCCACAGCGCGTTTTTACCAGCTTGGTGGAAGTTTCATGAACTATTACATGGTATTTCTGTTGCATCCCCAGTCATTGACGATTTAAACTAGATCCTGAACAACTTTTGATACCAACGTCACTGCATTTCAATAGTATCACGGTGGAACCAACTTTGGCCGCACTTCTGGGGGACCTTTCATCACAACAAGCTATGATTATGATGCTCCAATTGACGAATATGGTATGCCATCATTAACTATTCTTACGCTACTCGCATAAATTTGAACATCTAGCATAATGGACTGACATATCATTGAAATTTGTATATTGTGATCATTATTTGGCTGTGATAGGCCTTTTGAGACAGCCAAAATGGGGTCACCTGAAAGATATACACGATGCTGTAAAGCTTTGTGAAGAGGCACTAGTGGCAACAGATCCAAAAACTACTTCTCTTGGTTCCAATTTGGAGGTATAATGGCTAAGCTAATAGTACGACTTACTCAAGAAAAAGAAAGGAACAAAAAAGAAAGAGGCATTGATAGTTGATTCCCTGTTTCAGGCTACAGTTTATAAAACTGAATCAGGTCTATGTGCTGCCTTCCTCGCAAATGTAGGCACCCAATCTGATGCGATTGTGAACTTCAGCGGCAGTTCCTATCACTTACCTGCCTGGTCCGTCAGCATCTTACCCAACTGCAAGACTGTGGCTATCAATACCGCGAAAGTATGCATGGCATCTATTTTCTGTAGTACTATCAATTTTAGACGATGCTAGTTTGCATTCTTTTTGTGAAGGCTCCCATCTTGCTAATGTTGGAGCTTTCAGTGTCTTAGTTCTGGTTGATATATATGAGTGAACTTCATGATATCAGTACTTTATCCTTTTCAAATGACAGATAGGCTCTGTGGCCACCATTTCAAAGTTTGTTCCTCAACTTTCACAAGATGATACTACGGCTGCAGACGCACTCTTCTCGGGGTGGAGTTGGATCAATGAGCCTGTGGGAATATCTAGCAATAGCGCTTTCACAAAGCTAGGCTTACAGGAGCAAATAAATACCACTGCAGATAAAAGTGACTATCTTTGGTATTCTCTGAGGTAATGTCTTTCAAGACTACTCTATTTTGATCCAGCTTTGGCATTTTGATATCCCAAGATCGTTGTTTCAGTGTTGAAATAAAAGGGGACGAGCCCTTCCTGCAAGATGGATCTCGGACAGTGCTACATGTGAATTCGCTTGGACACGGGCTTTATGCTTTTATCAATGGGCAGCTTGCAGGTAATGGAAAGAATATGTTTCTGACTGATCCTCTGTTATAGTTTTATTGTCCATTTATGTGTGTACAAGATTATGAACTATGAGCAGAGTGGTACACTTCAATCAAACTGTTTATGAATACTTCTCTTCAAGTTTTATGGCACAGAAAATTGTATATAATCAGATTCTAGAAATCAATGTTTTGGCATGTTTATGCAGAGAGAGTAATAGGAAACTACAACGATCCAAGTGTGTCGGTAGATGTTCCTATCACCCTTGTATCTGGAGAGAACAAGATTGATCTCTTGAGTTTGACAGTGGGATTACAGGTGATAAAACTATGATCTGCTCCGAGATTTCTATGTTGCAAAATGACAAATGTTCTCTAATAAAAAACTCTATTATCAGAATTATGGAGCATTCTATGATACAAAAGGCGCAGGAGTTACTGGTCCTGTGCAGTTGAAAGGTTCACAAAATGGATCTACTATTGATCTATCCTCGAAGCATTGGACATATCAGGTCCTTAAGCATATTTTAAAATACGTGTTCATTTCTTTCTAGAATGAAAATCTGTTTGATTATGATCTAAAAATCTTCTTCATCTCTTTCTTGGACTCTACAAAATCAGATTGGTTTGAAAGGAGAAGAGTTGGGCCTGTATACTGGAAGTTCATCTGAATGGACATCACAGCCTACTTTGCCCAAGAATCAATCTTTGGTTTGGTACAAGGTAAAAGTAACACCCCTAATTGTTTATGATTCTCTTCATGACATGAAAGAATCAATCAGTAATCTCTTGAATCTGATAGTGTATTACATCTCTCTCTCTCTCTCATAGACAACTTTTGATGCTCCCACCGGAAGCAGCCCAGTAGCAATCGATTTCTCAGGAATGGGGAAGGGTCAGGCATGGATAAATGGGCAGAGCATTGGTCGTTACTGGCCCAGACGTGTAGCTTCAAATGCTGGCTGCACCGAATCTTGCAATTACAGAGGATCATTTAGCCCAAGCAGATGCATGAAGAATTGTGGAAAGCCAACTCAGCAATTGTAGGCACTCTTTTAAGTTGTTGCATAGACAAAATTGATGTGTTCATCAACCAGTACTTAACCATGTGTTTTGTAGCTATCATGTACCACGTTCATGGCTACAGCAAAGCTCAAACACCATGGTCTTATTCGAGGAAATGGGAGGTGATCCTACGCAGATATCTTTCGCCACAAGAGAGACCGGAAGCATATGCTCTCATATATGGGAGACTCACCCAATCCCACTGGATGCCTGGATTTCAGATGAAGAAACAAGGAAGCAAGCTCGACCAACTCTATCACTCGACTGCCCTTTACACAATGAGGTCATATCCGAAATCAAATTTGCCAGCTTTGGAACTCCTCAAGGGGTGTGTGGAAGTTTCAGCCATGGTGAATGCAGCAGCAAAGAGGCTCTTTCAACTGTACAGAAGGTGCTGCTTCTCACCGACTCTTTTCCACACTAGTTGATCATGATTGTTGGCTTCCCTTGATGATTATGCATGATTTGTGCAGGCCTGCATAGGGTTAAGAAGCTGCAGCGTGGTCGTCTCGGCCGACACATTTGGTGATCCGTGCGGAGGAATTGCTAAAAGTTTGGCTGTTGAAGCTTCGTGCAAATGGTTAGGTCCTCATCAAGATGCATATAGTGGTAGTATCCGTTCTCTGTGAAGGCCTTCAACCAGGCTATGATTGATAGTAAGACAATAAGATGAAGTACATCACATGTTGGAGCAAATTCATCAAATTTAGAGAGAATCAATGAACATTAGTGTGCCGTGATTGAGAATATATGATAATACTTTTGTCTCATCACATTAAGATCAAATTTGTAGATATTCGTGACTTTTTTTTTTTTTTCCTTAGATTCACACATCCAAGATGGTTTTGATTCGAACCCCCAACCCAACCTATGGGTTGGAATGAAAATAGTAAATAATATTGAAGTGAGAACAGGAACAATCTCTGTTGACCAATTTAATAGAATAGTCCAATACTATGAAAAACTATCAGAGACAAATTTATCAGTATGGTCGTGGGATCCCTATGTAGGTTGATGGATCTGGAGTTGGTCTCCCATTGTTGGGTTTCTTCCACGTCAAACTCTTATTAGCATCGTACTCAAGTTTTAGATGTCGAAAAAAATTTAATGATAAATAGGCATTATTTTCAACAAATTGTATATTAGTTGATCAAAGTCGGAATAAAAGGTTGACAGATGTTTATAAATACTCATTTTCATAAATTTGACAGTTAACCCAATGAAAAAGAAATAAACAGTTGAACCGTTGTACACACATTTAGTCAATTTCCAGTTTGGCCCTTACGGCCTCTGCCGCTCCCATACAAATCCTCTACTCCTCTCTCTTCCCCCAAATCCGCTGGAGAACTCCGTCAATTCAGACACAATCATCGGATCCCGTCGCAAAGAAACTGCAATTGCTCCAAATTACTATTACTATTTGCTGAATTGGGTCAATGAGTACCAGATCGTATGAGCTAGGGCTAACGCCACCCTTATTGTTCAAATATCTCTACTAGGGCGGCCGGTGAGATACCAAACTTTTCCTTTTCACTCTCCACTGTTAATATCTGATTAATTTATTTTTTGCCTGATGCCAATCTAATCTAAGAATATTCTGTTTTCTTCTCTCTCTCTCTCTCTCTCTCTTTTTTCCTGAAATTAGTTCCCATTTAATGATGTCTTCAGAGAACTAATTTCAATTTGTTGAAATATTTGATCGCCAATTTAACAAGTTAATTTCTAGTGCTTCATCTATTTCAATCTTGTTGTGTTTGTTAGCTTGCGGGTGGTACTGGTATCCTGAGTTTCATAAGACGTTGAAATTTTCGCTTTTGACAAAAGGTCAAAAGTACTTAACCAAGGGTTGGCGTGGATTGCTTTTTGTTTCTTTTGAAAAGTGGAGTAATAATTGAAGTGAGGCTGCTACAATGTCGTCCTTGAACCGTATATGGATCAGCCTGATCAATTGCTTATTTCATTTTGCTGAATGGCATCCCCTGGAATAACGTTGCTGATTGGGCGTCTGAAGCCCACTTGACGAATTTCTCTAGACAAGGTGAATAGTTTACCAACTATATTTACATTTTCTTCAATAAATAGGAATGAGAATATGTTTTGTAGAATAAGTATTTTTTCTATTCCAAGAAGTTCTACGTGTGTATTTTAAATTTTTAATAGCTTGCTAGGCTGACATATCATCTTAAGATAGGGGTTTTCGTGTCTATTTTTTCAGGTTTTGCAGTTGAGTCTGTTATATCAGAGTGGGTAAATTCCCGGGCCAGAATTTTGGTACTGGGATGTTAGCTAAGAGGAATTCGATTGAGAAAGTGACGGAAATGGGCTGCTGTGGATGTTTTGGTTTCTCATTTGTGAAAAATACCAAGAAGGTGGCGAAACCCAGTAAGGCAACTAGCAAGAATATTTATGAAGAGTTATTGTTGAATGATGATCCTGAAGATGAGCAGGGTAGTAGTTTCCAGAATGATGATATGAATGAGTCTGGGAATGCAGATGAACTCGACTTCCAAAGCCCAGCAAAACGATCACAGGAGATTCTCATGAACCTGATACAACACGGGTTGATATGCAGGGAGTTCCCTGTCAAGGAAACCCACAGTATCTTTCGCTCTGAGGTGAGTTGCATAGCTAGTATTTGTGACTTTCTAGCAAGCATATATGGATCTTGTGCTTTATCATATGCGGATGTGAGTATTTGAACTGAATTAGCAATATAATACAGTATAATTTTGAATGTTTAACATAAGGGCAGTAAAACTTCTGGCATGTCTTTATTTTGGTGATCTCTTTTATGCATGCAGTGTTTTAGCTTGCATTATTATCATTGATATAGAGCTCATATTAACTGGTTTACTTGCAGGATGAAAATGGATGCAAGACCATTAATGAATACGTCCGTGTTCGGAAGATTGGTGCTGGTAGCTACGGAAAAGTGGTGAGCATATAGTTAGGAGATTATACCTTACGTCCTTACTAGATGTGAAATTTTGAATTCAACATGTAATTGTGCAGGTTCTCTACCAAAGCCGTTTGCATGGAACATATTACGCAATAAAGGTGGTGTCTTCTCTCATGCTTGCTCAAGTTTATTGTATTTTTCTGTAATTACCAATGTTTTTGCAGTGTTACCATACCGATATTTTTGTTTTGAAACTTGAAAGACTTATCCTGAACGAAGCGACTTATATTATTACACTTTCACCAAAGAATAACAGATTAGCAGCTACATGAATTAGATTTCTTTGTGCTCATATATAGGCTAGCAGAGCCTTTTGTGGCATGAGAGTGGGACCGGGGCCAGGGTCGGGGTCGGGGGCCACAGGGGTTATAATGTACGAATCCAGGTGCACAAATGAGAATAGAATTTGTACCTTGTTAGGGTAGATGACTGCTTTTAACTTGTTTTCTTGATGATTATAAATGATAACTGAAAACAACTAATACAATAACCAGCTATTCTCTATCACTGGGTACCAGGTTTTTCACAAGTCTCATTTATCAAAGCTGAGAGTTTCACCCTCGGAAACTGCATTGAGTGATGTTCTGCGTGAGGTATTTGATGATTCTTATTATGCGTTTTGAATTACTATTTGTTATGCTCTGTGTGTGTCGTGTCTCGGTGAAATGGCAATGACAATCTTATTTGGAAGGTTTAGGATGAATATCATTGAGTATTAATGTGGTCCCTCATGTTTAAGCAATTTCATTTCCATTAAAGCTGTGGATGCGGGAGTTTTTGGTAAATCTTTTCCAATAGAGAATATCTTGTTTGGTCCGAGTCTGATGCCACGTTAAATGATCACATCATCTTGAAGCTTTAGTTGCAGTATCATCTGATATTTCTATTTTCAACATATGTATATATGTATGTATAAAGACACTGCTCCAGTCTTACTTTTCTAACCTTCTATGATCATCCCGTTTATTTTTCACCTGTTTATAATATTATTCTCTGTTCTACATGATAATGTGTTTTATGTTCTTAGGTTTCAATCATGAAAGTGCTGAGTCATCCTAATATAGTCAATCTTGTCGAGGTTATTGATGACCCAACGGACGATAACTTGTATATGGGTATTCTATGCTTTTCCCTTGTTTCTCCTCTCCCTCTGTCAGTATTTGTTGTTTTTCAACTTCAACTATGTTCATACATTTGTGTAGTCCTTGAATATGTGGAAGGCAAATGGGTTTTTGATGATGCTGGTACACCTGGTTGTCTCGGGGAAGAAACTGCACGGAAGTACTTACGTGGCGTAGTTTCTGGTTTGATTTACCTCCACGCTCATGTATGAATCTGTGTTCTTTATATGAATTTAATATTTGAAATTGTATATCAGTTGAAAATTGCAGTCAATTTTAATTGGTATATAAGTGGAGATTGGAATTGGATATTATAATGGCAGATGCTCTGTTGTAGCCAGAGCTGTGCTAATTTAGGGTCATTAGTTTAACCTAGGCCTAGCCCATCACTGTTTACTTTTTTTTCCATTTTTATTTTCTGTTTAGTTTTTGTGCTGCTTTACCTGAAATTCTGAGGCTTTCGCATTGCTTATGACTTTTTTTCCTGCAATCAACAGAATATAGTGCATGGAGATATCAAACCTGATAACTTACTAGTCACAAGTTCTGGCACAGTCAAGATCGGCGATTTTGGCGTCAGCCAGGTTTTTGAGGTACATGATTTTTCCTAGTAATTTGTGTGTTGTCAGCATTATGTTTATATGTTCGCTGTGGATCTCGGAGAGATTGTTCACAGTATCGTCTTATAGGCATCAGCTAAAGTCTTCTCTCACATGCTCCCTGTTATTTGTAGGATAATAATGACGAGCTTCGACGCTCTCCGGGCACTCCCGTGTTCACTGCCCCTGAGTGCTGTTTAGGTTTGTGCTTTCTCTGACAATATTGCTGATCTTTCTAATATCCATATTGTAATTTATCTTATCACAGAATCCATGTAACATGTAGGTCTAACCTATCATGGAAAAGCTGCCGACACCTGGGCCGTTGGCATTACTTTGTACTGTATGGTTCTCGGGAAATACCCATTTCTTGGGGAAACGCTTCAGGACACTTACGATAAGGTGTGTTTCTTGATGCACACATATTTTGAATGTTATTTACGTTGCTTGTTGTGTGATTACGAACTATGCGTCCTCAGATTGTAAATAACCCGCTGTTGCTCCCTGATGAGATGAACCCTCTCTTGAAGGACCTACTTGAGGGCCTTCTCTGCAAAGGTCCGTCTCTGATTCAGACCGTGTGACTATTTCTAGGACGGTTTCAGCCTCGTTATTCACCTATGATCTTATCATGCAGATCCAGAAAGGAGAATGACACTAGAGAACGTCGCGCAGCATGCTTGGGTCGTTCAAGAAGAGGGCCCCATCCCCCAGTTCTCGTGCTGGTGCAAGCGCAAGAGACTGCAGAGAAATGCATCCGATGGAAGTGCAGCAGAAACTCTCAGTTAATGACACTTAACAGAGAGTATCGTTTATGGTTTACAAATGCACACGAAGATAGAAGTGACGGGACGTGTTGAAGACTTGGTGTGTAGGTTGCCGAGAACTAGGTGAGCTTTGTGCTTGAGATATATTTGAGGTTTCTTTTTTACAATGTTTCGACTTCTCGCAGCATGTGGAATTTTTGCTATAATGTTAGAGGATGTTTTCTTCTCCAATTTAGCTGGTTTCCTGAGCTATAAACCACTTTGTTTAGATGTACATTACACGCATTTCGAAAAATACTAAAATCAACTGCTGAATTTTACCTTTGTATTGAAGCTATTTTTGTGCATTTCTGTGCAACATTTTGTAGCTCTAAGCCTCCAATAATGAATTTGATAGAGATTAGTTATCTTATTATTTTATTCTCAACGTTAGTTAGGTTGATTTTTGTATGCAGTGGTGTTACCTGCAACTGCAAGAATCGATTACCAAATTAAATGATATTTACTCCACGCAAATCATAAACCATTTGTAAACAATGACCTATTAGAGCATCTCCAACCCTACTGTAAAACTTATTTTACAGTAGAAGATCTTCTCCAATCCTACTGTAAACTCAAACTAAAAATAAGTATTTGGTACCTTTCTCTCTCCTCTTGACTCATATTT
>JAYJMF010000080.1:1262837-1277205 GCA_036873715.1 Salvia sclarea
ACTTTTTATTAATATGTTATATATATATATATATATTAAATATCCATAATTTATAAAAAAAAAGTATGCAAATAATAAGTAATCCTTAATAAACTTAAGCAAATAGCAAACAAAACCGTGTCTTGATAGTTAATACATAATTAAAAACACACTAAAACACGCGCGTCGGAGACGGCGAAATTCCGGCAGTGTTGTGGCGGCGGCAGGGTTAGCGTGAGAAGTTTCTGAACGTATGGGTTGAGAGATGGCAGAGAGAGATGAGAGTTTTTCAGCGTTGAGAAGTGAGAATGCGGTTTCAATTTTGAATAAAAATTAGGGTTAGCGTATTTTTTTTATGGGAAAACGTATTTGAATTGGTCAAAAACGTATCCGGGACGTATTTTTTTTAAAAAAATAATAATAAAAAAAAGGGGGAACACCAAAAACGTATTTTGGGCGTATTGTTGGCGTATTTCGTCCCGGGGACGTCCCCAGGCAGATACGCATGCCTGGGAGGCGTCCCCGTGCTTCATAGTTTATTTACAAGTGAGAGGGCCAAATCAGCCCGTAGGCTATCGGGCTTTTTTGGCCCGAAGCATGATCGGCCCGAAGCCCATATGGGTGGGCGGAAAAAACCTGAAATTTTTCGGGCTGCTTTTTTCTTGGCCCAACCCAGCCCAAACCCCGAGTGCCCCGGGCCGACCCATCGGGTCGGGCCATTTTTGACAACTCTAGTGTTTACTGAGAGTCATTATTATTCATGATTGATATACTATACATGAATTTGTGCCTTTTATCTTCATCATTAGGATTTCTTCACTTGTATCCCTTCAATTGCATATGAATCATACAAGTTTCCTCGAATACCCTGCTACTGTTGAAATTTGGTACAAAATGGTGGTGTGGGTTGGCGTTTGCTGGTCTCCTCCAAAGTCGGTGAAGGATCATTTTATTTTTTTCTCAAGCTTGTTGGGTGAAAGAGTTATGAGGAAATGATTAGGAAGCCTGTGGATCGATATGTGTTGTCTGGATTATTTGGCGGTGGAGGAACGATGTGCTTTTTGAAAATAAAGCCTAGGACTGTAAGAGAGTGATTGATGAAATTGTGTGCAGATTCTGGAGCTGGTTAGATGCGAAAGGAGGGGGCTCGATAGTGAATAACTTTCCAATTTGGTCACGTAGCACGCTTTGTATCCTTTGGTAGTCCTAGTTTTTCTTGTCCTGTTCGTTTGTAACGCTCGTGGTACTGCTGGTACCTTTTTCGATGATATATATAATTCTCTTTTCGGATTAAAAAAAAAAAAGAATCATACAAGTTACATCAAATTGCAGAAATTAGCAAATATGATATCTCAAAGTTTCGATGTCTTAATTATTATATTTCAACATCTGAAATTATTTTACCGATTATTATATCTTATTGTCATATCAATATAACGTGAAAATATCCATAATGCTAAATCCAAAAGGTTTCCCTTTATTGTATATTGCATAAAATAAATGGATGGTGACACTAAAGTAATTAGGCTTGCATTGGAGTTCAAACCAGAAAAACGAAGGGCCGAGAATTCTCTTTGCAATGAACTACACAAAGTATCTCCCCAAAATAGGCAAATACCACTTGATGTGTATATGGGAAGTGGATCATTTACAAACGTACAAAAATAAACTGATAAATTATTTGTCAAGATTATTATAATTATTTATTTATTTTGTCTTTGTACGAATATCCTTTACATCCTTTTGCCTTTTTGCCCCATTAACTTAATCTTGAACTACCTTGCGAGATACACTTCAAAGAAATTGGAGTCAATTGTGAAAAACTAAGTCAAAATGTCGTTTTACTAGATGAATTGGATTATTATTAGAATTATTATTATTAATTTATTTATTTGGAGTTTTTCTGACTTTTGTACAGCTGCACATGTAATAGTATTGGAATGCATTGCTATTTTTTAAGTCCAGCTCCATATATTTAAGATTAGTAAAAACATACATAATTTGCAAAACGAAAACCAATAACGTCAAAAAATGATTCACGTAGATGATACATCTGATAAGAAAGCATATTTCTGTGGCCAAAAAACATAAGAAAAAATGAAACTTCATATTCTAAACCTCCCATCGACAGCAAATGCTATGATTCTCTGAGCAAAACCCTCAACATATTGAATATGTTTATCTTCAACAATTTCTTGTTAAACTATACATGCCGTCAATGTCCTAACAGATCGATAACGTGCCATCACTTTATCAAAGGCCTTGAGTTTTGAATTAACCAACAGATATTAAGGTGTTATAGCTATTCTTATTATGCCTAACAAAGGAGTTAGTGCTAACTATTGTATATCGATTGAAGGAGACTTTTCTTGATCCCGTGAAAAGGGCCAATTGAACGTTGCCCATGGAATTTTATTAGTACTTAAAAAAAAATAAAAAAGTTTAACCTAAAAAGTTGATTAATAAAAAATAAGAGACGGTTAAACAATTGAACTTTTAGAGTCTTTGTCTTGATGGCGCACTAACAGCGGTGTAGTTTCCCTCTCTTTAACCTGAGACAAACAACAAAGAAATGAAAAGATATTATTAATTTCATACCCATATCAAGAAAGAATCTGTAGGTGAATGATTAATTAGAATTGAGTAATCAAATCAAAAGTGAAGGTTACGTGGAGGTGGGAGGAGTTGGTTTCAAGAGTGCAGAAGTAGGAATACAATCCCATCCCAACAATGGCAACAAGAATGCCAAGGATGTTTCTTGCAGTGAAAGGATCATGCAAGAGAGTGTACCCAAATCCAAGAACAAGGCATGTCTTAAGATGCCCCAAAACCTGGTATGTCACTGGAGATGTCTTCCCTATCACCAAGAATGTGCTGAAGTTCACAAACACAGCAATCAAGCATGACAGCAGTATGAACACCATAACCACCGGGGAGTATGTGTACGCAAACACGTTCTGTTTGGTCAAGCACTGGTCCAAGAAAGGCCCCGACACCAACAGGATGGCTGCTTGGAATGGGGACGACTGATACAGAAGCTGAGTTGATGACACATTTAGCCTCTTCTGTATTGTGTTTGTCAGCTGATATTCAAAAGGGATATGTTCATCACATCAACATTATTTATTGGGAATATATATTAATAGTGAGTTTAACATACTATTTGGCCTATGCAGGTTGTTATGATGGCTAAGAGTGACAGCATTGTTCCAACCATGTTTAGCTGAAGATCCGTCACCGATGCAATGCCAACTCCAAGTAGTAGAATTGACAAAGAGAACTTGATCTTCTCACTGCATTGCATTCCCACAGACATATAATAGGAGTAGGAGTACTACATAAATAATCACAGATTCACTAGCTAACCTGAATTTCTTCTTCAGGAACAGAGTTTCCAACATGACTGTGAAAGGGATTATTGCAAGTTTCGTCATCTGCAGACACCATTACAATGAAAATATCATTTCAACAATATTATTTGTTTTTTAAAATAGTTTTTGATCAAGAACCTGATAAAAGCCAATGGAGTTGAATCCCAAGCTGAGGTTGAGGAATCCAATGGAGACACCATTGAGAATGCCAAAGAGTATGACTGTCCTCGTGTCAATTGCCTTGTTTTCGAAGAAATTTAGGCGCAACGCCACGTGAAGGGTGCAGTATGTTACCATCAGGTGCCAACTAGTAAGGGTTGTGGCTACACAGCACAAAATCAACAATTAAGTTCATCTATTTGTAAGTTCTTGGTTAAACTTTTTCACCTACATAATATCTCTAGCAATTTCTCTACATGTTGTGAAACAAAGTGCAATTTATAATTGAAAGATGATGAATTGTTTCTGAAGTTTTCACACACGCAGACACAAACATAAACATATATGTGACTTACCAAATTGGAAACCAAGATTGCTCATCAAGGCCTTGTTGCAGATGACTATGGAGACAGATGATGCGACGGAGAGAAACAGTGCGCCCATCACGCCCAACTGGTTGTTTGTCTCCCCCATCTTCTGGGGGATCACCAGATTAATTATTTTGTTTTTTCATGAAAATCAGAGTTATATTAGCAATGGAAACACATATTATTGAATATAGTAGTCCATATTTCCTTGTCTCTTTTCTGGAGGTGGGTCACACTCACATTTAGTGAAATATTTATTGGAAAACATACAGTTAGCATAAGATTAGTGATAAAGGAATTACATACCATGTGTAATTAACCAGGACTCCTCAAGCTAATCAATCTTTAATGTGATCATCAAAATCATTTTTAAGTAGGAATGCAAGATTGATCATAACATATAAGATGTGTAAGATTGAGTTAGAGCCAAACCTCCTGTGCTCTCCAACAGAGAGAGAGAGAGAGAGAGGGTTGTAGTGGAAAGCAAAAGAAAGATGTGTTATATTAGCATGTGGTTGGTTGGCCTTGTCCTTAACGACCATTTTAAGCAAAGGGTAGCCCTTTCCATTCGTCATATATAAGGATACTTCGACCATCATTTATTATAAATCTTGAAATTAATAGTATGTAATAATTATGTTTAGAAACAAAAATAAAATTTCCATAAATTGTAGATTTTTGCTAGGTCGAGACGATCCTACGAATTAACGTAGCACAAATAATCTAGGTTATTGGTATCTCCAAATTGTGCATTATTAGTGCTCCTAACTAACCCTTTAAGAAAAAGTTGCTAACTATCATAGATGTGAATTTATGTTGCGGATTGTGATTTGGAAAGTCTTGGCATGGAAGATAGGAAGGTGAAATTGTGCATAAGAAAAATGTTGACAAACCGTACAAAAACTCTAATAGTTTGGTGAGATCGATGTTGTATGAACTTTAATTTTACCCCACAACGTTCATGAAAATGACATTGGAGTTAAAGCCCTACTTCTATATTTGAAAACAAATAGTTATTTTCGTGTTATAGATAGATGTGTATGGTGATGATGTTACGTCATACTATTAATTAAAGATAAACACGCGCGTGCGGACATCAGCTATCTTCAATTAATTGCAAACAATTGGAGGATTATTAATCACTATTAACGTTTATTAGATTTATTAATTAATCTATAATTACAATTCATTGATTGACAATTAAATTTTTATTAAACCTATTTAGAGTTTATAATCTGTCCACATAGTGCAGCATTGCCTTCGCTCGCGCCGGAGTCCGCCCCTTAATAAACACGTTAACATGTGAGAATGAAATGTGATGAAGAAAATAGAGCATCATGTGACTTTTTATTTCACTTTTTAGCTTTTGGTTTTGCAGTTTCTATTATTGCAGTTTCATAAAATGTAACGGAAAGCCAGCGAAAGATCTTTCGACTTCGAAGATTTTGAATGACTTGTTAACATAAATTTGTAAGTCGATATTATACAGTTTATTAGTTCCAGAGCTTTTCAAAATAATACAAGAGTTGGCGATATATAAATCTTAAAAGCATTTTACAATTATAGAATTTCATAGTTTTAGATATCCTAAAATAAATGTGGATCATAATTCTCTAAATCAAGCAATAGTGTAGAGAGATACACCTCACTACAAAAATTTCAGTTTGAATTATTGGCATAATGATAGAGTGACTAATACCCGGGTCAGTTCAAGTACAACGTGACACAATTCTTAAATTTACTTACATATTGACAAAAGAATAGGTTCAACTAAACATATTTCCATTATTCTTTTCAACCACTATTTATTTATTTTCTTTCCCTTCATTTGAAAACCTTTTCGTAGATAAAATTACAACTTCCTCAAAAATATGTACAAGGCATGCTAGCGCGCCTGTAAACATATGTAATGAAACTATAAATAACATTTTACATATACTTTTTTCAAATGCTCATATATATTTCAGTACCCCGAGAAGATAATAGACCTGCACGTGCCATTTTTGCTAGCACTGTATTCCGAAGTCATGCAGATTTTACTGGGTGCTAATTGTGTATGATATTCACAAAATTTTGATGCGTAACTGTAATATAATAGAGAACAAAGGATGCTACGGATCTAGCTCCATTTAAAATATTTCGAAGTTTACATAGAAAAGCACTTGAACAAGAATTCAAGTACATACATGCTCCGAAAATGGCCTCTTTCAACATCATCTAATGGTTGATTATACACTACTCATAACCTGGCTAATCTATGCCTCACGAAAGCTGTATCTCACAGGAAGAATTAGGCTACAAAACAACACTCGAGATTATAGGTAGTAAAGGGAAATGACATGCAATATACACAACTATAGGGTCGGCCGTCACACTATTCTACAGCTGAGAAAAGTAGGCCTTGTCTGCAGTAGAAAGCCGATCCTGGAATATCCTCCATTCGTTTCTGCATCTCTCTCGTACCTATGATATAATGAACGAAACAGGAATCAATTGGGAAACGCTGCAAAGATTATAATGATGCTCAAATCAAGCTATACATAGTTCTAGAGTTTACATACCCCTTGCCATGGAGCTTTTCCGTTATCAGTCTGTCCCTGTAGATTTTCATAAATTTGGCTTTATTAACACTTACACTTCCAATCACAATTGAACCCACTTATTGAAAAAATGACAGAAATTGAATGAGAAAAGAAAAGGAGAAAAAAGTCCGAGTAAGCAGTGGAGGAATGGTGTAAGATTATGATACACCAAACAAAGACCTAACTATTGTTTATAAACACGTGGCAAGGTAGATCGAATAGTCATCGTCAAGGACACACATTTAGAAGGAGCAAAAGCATCCCACACATCCTAAACATTTGAAAGCCTAATTTACTGTCAGTTTTTAATAAAAATTATCACATCCAAATAATTGAACGCCAAGTCTGGTCTCTTTCTAATTCTCACACACAAAAATAGCCAACTTTTTAGCCCAAGATAATGTCGTTATCGAACATATCTCTAATGAATATAAATAATAGTTCCAATGTGATGGTACAACAAACTATTAGAGCTGAAATACACTGTTAGATTCAAGATAAATGATTTAGACAACAAGATACAGTAAGTAGGTAGAAAGATTAAGGCCGTTAGCAAGGTGTTGATCTCTAACCTGATTTCCAAGTGATGGAATCACTTGATGGACAATCCACTGTGAGTCAACAACACCAATTTTTTCATGTGCAGGCTGCATGAGAAAGCAGAAGTGAGAAGAGAAGGTTTTGGCCAAGGAGGTGGAAATTGGGAACTCACCCATGTGGAAAAACAAACAAACTCAACGCAATACAGGAGCACAGGCCCAAACATGCATGCACGCACACACATGCGCGCGCGCGCGCGCACACACACACAGAGAGAGATGGAAACTAACATCTACACATCTTCTTAATGCAAAATCCAATCCCCATCCATGTACTAAATCGTTCTGCAAGCACAAGAACATAAAAAGTTGATTTTAAATATACTGACAGAAAAAAGGAATCTGATATACTCTAAAAGAAATCATATGGGAAAGACTAGAGAGACAGACTGGTAATTGCCAAAATTAGACAAAGTGACAAACACCTGGATCATATGCCAAACACATCTCCAGGCTTCACGAGAAAATACTGGAGCCATGATTTCTACAAAGCTGCAAATTGGTAAAATACAAATTATTCAAGTGCATTTGCTAGACGAAAATGTATAGGTTATATAATTTACATCAAAATCTGCAGATTTGTAAAGATTAACAGCTTACAAATTATGCGCGTAGTAAAATTAACAACTTAAAATGGTGCAGGAGAGGTCAAATTTTAAACCCTCCACAGATTTTAAATAGTGAGGGAAGTTCTCAAATTAAGAGGAATCCTATCCCACTTACTTAATAACCCCATAACAGAATGTCAAAAACAATCCCTAAGCACTGTTTATATTGAAATTATCCCTTAAATAAAGAGTGATACAGAATATCTAAGTTGATGGTATCACCCAGGCGTTCCAGACACACAAGTACTGAGCGCATGTAGACATACATGCAGGAACAAAACAAATATAGAACTATATATTGGCAGAAAGTACTTACGCTGCACATGGAGGCAAGCGCGGATCACTGCACCAGCCTGGTTTCTCCTCTGTATCCCTGTTTAGAATTCACATTTTACAATACATGTGTTGTTTCCTCTTTTCTAAGAAGGAGGTTGTGGAAGAAAAGAAAGGGAGGGGGAGGTGGGGGTTGAACTGTTAATAAGTGGACTTACTTGTGAACTTCTCTGTCGCCTCTCCTCTTAGTCATCTGCCATGTAAGTCCATTGTTGGGTTCAAGACCTGGTTGGGAGATCTCTAAACCATGTTTTTTAACCAACTGAATATACCTAGCAAGTTGATGAAGTACAAAATAAACTGATGGGAAAGGTTGTCATATAAAATGCATGACCTTATGTTTTTTGAACAAGAGAAAAAGATTATTACTTATCAGCATTGAAGTGTTCAACTCCAAGATCTTCATCCCAAATGAAAATGTAATCATAAGCTGATACAACATCTGGGTGTAAAAATCTCTTTGCATACCACCTGTAAAAGCCAGCAACATTAAGAAGTTGATAAAAGTGGAGAAAGCCACTCTAATGTTTCAAAAACAAGTTAAGTTCTACTATGATTCTTTTTTTTAACGAGGTGTGTCTAATATATAAATGAAATGATGTTACAAAATTGAATTGAATGAATTAGTCATCCAGATATTTTTAAAGTGAGTTTAAAGTTTAAACATCTACAGGCACCAAGACACTTGTTATTCTAGCATAAAGTGTGATCCCCTCAAAACACAACACATAGGTTCAACAGAATGATAATAGAAATGGAAAAGAATCTAGCATACCACTTTGTTTGTTTTCTTGCACTGACATGTATGGCACGACGTGACCACTCTAACTGATCCCATTCACTGGCTTGACCATCATAATGAAAAAGCAGTATTTGAAAGTCCTCAGAGAACTACAGAATTATACCAAAAATAAACTTAAATAATTGCTCTCTAGGGTAAGAAAGGACTGGTTATAGCATAATAACATTCTAAAGTAACCTTTTTCACTGCTGCATCAATATGGTTCTTCTGTTCAAAACCAACTGTAAAGGTCACTAGGTACTTTGGCTTTTTTTTCAGATCCTGAGAATTCCAGCATGTAGATGTAAGCACACTCCTATTGCATAAGATCTCATGCAAGATATATATGAAGCTTTTGATGCTGTGATTTGCTAATGCACCTACTATTGACAATTATATAACACCAATATTAGTAACTCCAGTCATAAGACTGCAATAAGATGAGGAAAAATATAATTAGTGAAGCCACCAGCGCTAGTCTCCCAATTCATCAATGCCACAAGTATGTAACCAATTAGTTATTTAATTCAACAAATAATTGAAAATCAACTAATGCTGAGAGAATCTAAATACTCGGTGTGTTCAAAATTAAACATATATGACGCTGGTATATGATCACATATTGCAGGAGAGGCAAATATCTGTAAAAACAGAGTCATTCAGATTTTTTTGGCAATCATCGCCTCCACTTTCTTGTTACCTCTTTAGGATCACCCCATAATCTCCGTAGATAAAAATCGGATTCTGAGACAATAATTCCTGGTGGCAAAGACTCTGCACCACGGGGATTTGTAGGAACATATATCTGAAATCCAAAAAGATGGTGGCTAAGTATAACAATACCTCACCTGAATATTAAAACCAATATACAGAGGAGGAGTAGTGTGGCTGTCCAGGTTATGTCAAATCAATTAGGGAAATACAAAAGGGGAAATATAAGAAACAAAATAAACAAGATTAGAAGTGCATAACAGAAAAGCTTGTCAATACTGGATCAAAAAAAATGTAGTGTACGTATTGACCCAAAATATTGGATGGCAATAAAGAAATTGGTAAAAGGGAACATCTCTGTTGTGTTTGAATGCTTGATAGATGGCAAGAGTAGGGCTGAACTTGTGATTGAATTGAGGATATCTATAAAACTGAACTCCTTTTTGAGGTCATCAGCACTTGTTGGTTTCACCAGATCCTCAAGACTTTATAATCAGAAAATTTATTACTCTGGGAGTGCAAATCACAATAACAAAAATAAGTATGATGTGTGTGGTTAGCTGATTTGTTTAGTTAGTATGTATTTAGAAATCTTCAGATATCTGAGAAGATTGGATTGGTTCTCAAAGAAACATAATAGATGGGTAAAGAAGATTTGATTGGCGGATGGGTAGTCCCAGAAAAATAAACAAATAAAAATTGTCATCTAGATGCAATAATTGCATGATGGTAGGCAAACTTTCTCAGACATTGTGAAACAAATGAGGCAAGATGTTTTGGGCAACAAACCATTGCAAGTACAACACCTTATTTTTTCTAACTATAGATTAATCACTAATTTTTAGTGGTAAAAGAGAACAAACTTATGCATTTAATCACTGCAAATTCGGTGATCGGAACATATGTTTGCCAATGAAGTTAATGCAATATTAGTATATTACAATAACAAGAACGGACACTTTCTGTTGGGTTTAAACTTGATTCACAAACCAGGAAAGCAGCACTACGTGCTGTCCAAATGATATATTTGTGGTCATAATCTATACCAGTATAAGCAGTAGAAGATAGACCTATGAATATAGTCAATGTTAATCTTTAAATAAACTACAAAGCTTCAATTGAAGAGACGAGAGTATTGAACAAATACTAGAAAAATACCAACCTTAGGTGTCAAAGGAGTACTTCCAGCACCAAGGTTTTCAGGTTCACTGCGACCAGTCGAACTATGAGGATCATCGGTAAAGGCCATGTCAAGTGATGTCATTAAACTTGAAGGTAGATTAATCTGCCAGCAGAAGACAGACATTACCAAAATATATACCAATCGGTGACAAACATTTTCATTTATTTTCATTGAGTAAGTTACCCGGTAGTTTAGATCATACCTTACTTAAGTAAACAGATGGAAATGAAACACCTATAAAATATCCGAAGACCATTCCCATGATTGTTGTCAATAGAAGTCGGGCAGTGTCGTTTGATCTCCTTAAAACCCCACTGCATTAGCAAATACAATAATATAAGCACCCCAGTTGTCAGATGCAGTATTGTATACCACTTTGTAGCTCAACATCAAACCTGCGATGTGAGGTTCCCATGATGATGAAAAGTGTCGCTCAACTCAAGGATAAGGCAGAAACCAATTATTTAAAATTGCCTCTTCAATAACTCAATTTTGCTCTTTACAAGTGGGTTCCTATAAAGCATCAAATTCAGGCATCATAAGAGATTCATCTAATTTTTAAACTTCAGATTATATTCTCATTGCTCTCTCAGAAACTTCCTTGACTCGAGCCCTACCAGGCAATTACGACAGTGCCACACCAGAGGCACGCATACATATACATAATTATATGAGTTATCATTTCCAATCATTTAGCAGGTGTCCTGAGCGCAGTGGATGAAATGAATACAAATCACCAAAAATCAGAAAAGAATTAACTTCAAATGTTCACTTAAAGCATCTAAAACAACAGCATTGCTCAAGTTTGGATTTTCAAAAAGTTGCTGCGACAGTACGTACGACTGTCCGGCGCTATCAGAAATTAATAGAGAGTGACACAAGACGCTCAACACTGATCGGAAATATAGAGTTTTTCAGACTCATTGAATTCAAGTAATAGCATTAGGAATTACATAAATCTTAAACCCAGGCTTCTTATTGGAAACAATGAGTAGAAAAGCCAAGTGTCAGTAATGAGCCTAAATTATCACTGGAAACACCAAAATACCTTCCAAACTCAGTCTCCTTGTGAAAGATCGATCACTACGAGACCCAAATGTAAAATAAACACAAACAAATTTGAACAGAAAACTACTAGAATGTTCGGGAAAAAATGAATAAATTTATCATGTAAGTCCGAATTTGAAATGCGTGGAATTGCATAAAGAAAAGAAACTATAGGTAGGAGAGGGCTACGAATATCGGCAGCCGATGGAGAGAGGAGAAGCTTAATGTAGCAAAGAGATCGGTGTGAATATTTCAGAAATAACAAGCAACTTCCACCAAGCAATGTGTTCCAATTGAGTATTGACAATTGTAATGTTTTACTAATTTTTACATACAGTAATTTTCTGTTTTGAGTGGGTCAATTCGTAAAGGTGCAGGAAATTTAAACTCGTGGCCTGGTTCCTTTTTCCAAAGGACATGCGTCGTCTGCTCATTAAATTCCTTAGCTTTCTCATTTAATCATGATTTTTCAAACTCTTAATAAATTCAATAACTAACTTATACTAACTTTGTTATACGAAGTAGAATTAAATTGATGAACTGATGAAACGACCATCTTGCTTTGGTAAAATACATACACACTCTTCTATCTTATTGCAACAATTGTAATAGGATAAGTTCATTTAATTGTCATTTTAACTATCACGTCCTAATAATAATAATAAATTTTAAAATAACCGTGATGTCCTACAATTTCCTTAAATATCAAGTTTTAGTTCGTGCATTCATGAGAACAAAAACGATATATATAAGAGACACCAAGCAGTGCAACTTTCACATTGTAAGCGTGAGGTCAAGATTCAAACCCTCCACTCCTCCACCTAATCGAAAATGAAAAATAGATCAACTGAAAGTAACTAATTTGATTGATTTGGTCTCCAACATTAAATATGATATATGTTTATATATTCCTTATACTACGTAATCTCCATCAGACATGTAATACTATCACTTACTGAAATGGATTATGAACTTTATCAGATAAGCAAGAATAAATGCTAAATATATAGTTAAATAAAATTATCTTTTTGTAATAATATATACGTGCAACAAAAAAGAGAATGTCATACGCAATAAATACCAAATTTCCCTATTCTAACATAACATGTTGCTACGCCTAAGGAGTCGATTGCCGTTTTTGAATGAAAAATTCCAAATTTCCCTATTCTAACATAACATGTTGCTACGCCTAAGGAGTCGATTGCCGTTTTTGAATGAAAAATTCTATGGCGCAAACAATGCACCTACAAACACCCTTTATCCACCCTATACGTAAAAAATCAATGTGAGACTTTAAATTAACTTTTTTTTTAAATCATAGTTAAACTAACTCACTATGAGTTAGAGTTTGGGTCCCACATGAATATTAGTATATCTTTTTTTTTTTTTTTCACATTTACGTCTCTAACTTCCACTCTCTGTTGAAACCTCTGTCAAAGATGTGTTCATGGTCGACTGCTCCGGCGAGTTTGGCCGCCGTCGACTGCTCCGGCGAGTTTTGCCCTCCCCGGTGGCCACGCCATCAGCGGCTGCGGGGAGTTCATGCCCTCCTCGGCTTCCAACCCCGCCGAGCAGACATCCCTTAAACGCGCCAGCTGCGCTGCCACCGGAACTTTTACCGCCGCGACCCCGACGATGCGTTATCCTCGCCCCTTCTCTCCGCCGCCCCGCACTCGAAATCCGGCGTTATGACCCGTGGCCGCCGCCCCCTTCCACCACCGCCATCACCCGCCGCGGTGGATTTGTTGTGCGTAGAGTTTGTCATGACCCGTGGCCGCCGTCCCCTTCCCGTTGAGCTAACAGCGGCAGCGCCGTAACAATTCGTCTTAGATATCCCCTGAAATATATGTCATTCTATATTAATATTTACAGTATAAGTTAACAAAATTATTCTAGTGGTGCAGTGGTTAGGTATTCATATTTTATATGCTTTCATTGAGGTCAGTAGTGCGAAACCTATGTAATACAAATTTTAGTACTTTTTTTAAACAACCACTCAGCCTTTTTTTCTTTGTAAAATCTTTTGTTTTTTCTTTTTTCTTTTGGGACTTTGGTCGAACACTTGCTGGGCAGTTGTTTGTATTCGTTTTTTTATTCTTTTCTAGAGTTTTTGGTTGTGCAATTTGTTTTTTGCTTTTTTGCTTCTTTTTGCTTCTTATTAAAATCGATTATTTTAGGTTGTTGTAGTATGAACTTATGGATAATCCAACTGTAGAAATCTACAACCTTGAAACTTTATTTTGAATTTGTAAGTTTATAAAGTTTTTTATTTTTTAAAGTTGTCTTGCATGCTCCGCTACCTCCTTATGTTTCACTTTATATTTTTGCATTTTTGAATTTATAGCATTTAGTGTTGGGAAAATATATGTTTTGTATTGTGTTGTTTTAATGATCCCAAAATCCCATGATGTATTGCCTTAGAATTTTTAGAAGACCTACATGTTTTTGGTCTTTAGAATAGCTAGTTGCATGAAGATATTGAAGACTGAAGAGTGCAAGGCTGAAGACTGAAGATGCAAAGCTGAAGACTGAAGGATTTAAAAGTAGTTCTCACTTCGACTGAAGTATACAATACTGAAGTATAGTATACTGAAGAAAGCAGCTTGAAGATACTGAAGACATGACTAAGTCAGTATCAAGAAAAGGC
>JAYJMF010000080.1:1287363-1303009 GCA_036873715.1 Salvia sclarea
ACTTGATTAAAAGAACATTAAAATACATTAAATGAAGAATTTAGATAAATAGAATTAGAGACTTATTGTGATGCCACATAGGACCTAAAATCGTGGTATGAGCTCGATTTATTTTGCTATATAAAATAAGATACATAGGTAAGGTTCAAATACAATGCCTATTTAAAATAAGAATTAATCTAGACCATCAAAATTTCGAGATCAATGGTTAAAATTTTATTAAAAAAAAAAATCATTTTATTTAATACTCCCTCCGGTTAATTAAGGGTGTCAATTTTGTCATTTTGGCCGATTCACTAAGCATGACACATACCTAAAAAGAAAACAAATTTGCCTTCAAAATTTAGTCAACAAAAATGACTACTCAACTTACACACAAAAACACCATTTTCTTGATCCCCGTGTCCAAAATAGTGTGTCATGTTTAACGAACCAAAGGGAGTATATGTAGTGGCATATTTGTAATAAACTTATAATGTAAAGGATTATAATTATGTTGATTTTCTCTCTCCTCTCTCATCTCTCCTACGCATAGTTATATCTTCTCAACTTCTTTCACATTTTTTTAATTTTCTCTCACCTCTCTTCTCTCCCATTTCTCTATCAATTTGCAATTTTAACATAATAAATTTACATCTTTCATATTAATTTGCAATTATAATATATCCTATTTGCAATTGCAAATAGAATATTTATAATATTTGCAATAGTTATTTATTTTCGTTGCAATTGAATTGATAGCAATCATAGCATGGAAATTTGCAATTTTAAATCCATAATTATGGCAAAATTTATAATAACTACAATTAAAATTTTAGGAGAAAGAAATGAAGAGTGTGTTTGGCCGAATCATTGACCTATTAATAACTCAGATTTAATGTAAATAATTTTTAAAAGATCCCTACAAAATTGCAGGTAAACTTGATATGCCAAGATTTACGGGTGGTTTGATTTAGTGGGACTCCATGAATGATGAAAAAACAAACCACCGCATATTTTAAGCGAGGCATCTCATTGCTATATAGATTCAATGTTAATCGTAGAATTAAAGATAAATTAAGGGACGAGATTGGTTCTTATTTTTTATTTTAAGAGGAGTTGTATTATAACCCACCCCTATATATATAAAAGATACTATCACTAGGAATAATATTTGGAATTTGTTGTATTTAACAATCATTAAATCCGAGAAAGTAACCCAAAATACAAAGCAATTTGCATGGGGAGTGGTTACTAGTTTTCATCAAATAAAACAATAGATTCGAGTATCCCCTTTCTTTTCTGAATCGGATTGTAGTAGGCTTTTGAGTTCTTGGAGTATGTTATTGAGTACTCCTTCTGTACCACCGAAGATAATACATTTCTTTTGTGCATGGGGAAAAACTAATTAGTTCATCAAATAAAACGATAAATTAACTTGAATTATTTTTATCTATTCAACTTAACATTCAAAATAAATAAACGCGCTCCTAGTGAAGTAAATGCAGGAAAGAAATGGAATAATTAATTGTTATTGGAAGATGGATTAAGAGAGTTGTCTTGAGTCCCGCATTTGTCGCTTGAAATGTTAAAAATGGGCGCAGCCAATAGGCATAAATTCTTGCATGACTGCAGTCGACTGTGGAGTGATGTAGGAATTAGGATTAGATGTATCCTCTTCTATTACCCATTAGTCTCTTTGGTTGTCACTTTCTTGGCTTTTTCTGCTCTAGTCTAACACTCCACCAACCTCACCCCTATCCAGTTACTAGTATTTTTTACTCTAAATCATTTTCCTTTTTTTAAATCTTCCGTTTAGATATTATATATAGACAATGTCATGTGTGTTTTGTATTTGGTTATACCGGTGACCCAAATTATTGAGGTGCGATTTCAGCTAATTAATTCATAGTGTTGGCAAAAGTTAGTTTAAGACGTGAGAGGTACATAAATCTAATATCAAGTACAAACCATCCAAAACTAACCTAACCTATCTGTTGTAATGTAATGGGCTTTCTAAGGAAAAATATAGAGGTATAAGTATAATGTTTCACCATTCCGATGAAATATTAAAAATGTCTTGGCGTTCTCTGCACCCACTATGTAGTATATATATAGTACTAGTAAGTTAAAAAAATATATATATATATCAATCGCATTTGTGGATTAAGAACAGAGGTTGACTATGATTTGTGGATTTCGGCCTGTTTAATTGCTTTATTATTGAATTAGAATTTCTATAAAGTTTAAGGAATCATATAAAACAACATTGTTTGAACTTAGATGACAACTAGACGACTCAACATTAGCCTCCAAGTCCAACATAACATATTATAAACCGGAGCATAAAATATTGGATAAAAATTATTAGTTGTTAAACGTTGAGATATTTTATATATTCTGCTAAATATCATAAAATTTTCTTTTGTAAATGTAAAACCTTGTAGTATTATAGAGGTGGGTGGACTCATATATATATAAAATTGATGGATAATCACACTATTCAAATTCAAGATATATTCATTTTCACAAGGTGACGAAAGTGAAAGTGAGTATGCAAATCGCGTAATTTGATTTGAAGGGTAAGGGTATTAGTAGTATTAAAATGTAAATTAATTAATTTATTTAGAATAAGAGAGGTGAGAGGCGGCCCAGCCCCTAGCCGGACGCATAGAAAAGGCAGATTCCTTATAAGAAGAAAAACACTCTCCCAAGAAAAACACTCTCAACGAATTCAGAAGATGGATCTTCAAAGAGGCCTTCTCCTCAATTTCACCTATTTCCCCCAAGATAAGGTCACAACTCAAACCATCTCTTCTTTACTCATATCAAGATTAATAGTATCTTGATAATTAAGCTAATTCTTTCTGAGATTAACATCAATTAACAGAGCATGGATGAGCTGCGGCAGTCGCTGCTGCTTACGATGGAGCTTGAAGACACGCGCCTCCAAGCGCAGGAGGAGCTCAAAGCCAGAGACCAGGAAATCGCCCACCTCAAAGACCTCCTCTCCGCCGCCATTAGAGACCGAGACGAAGCTCAAGAGAAATGCCAGAAACTGATGCTCGACAAACTCCTGCTCCAGCAATCCGCGCCGCATTCCGGCGTGTCCAGCATCGAGGAGGACCACCGCGCCTCCGACTGCGACGAGAGCATCGTCTCGTCGCCTCACCACCCGCCGCCGCCGCAGGAGCAGGATCTTCCCTTGCTGGTAGACCGGCCATTGCCGGAGAAGGGGAAGTTTCTTCAGGCGGTGATGAAAGCGGGGCCCTTACTGCAGACTCTCCTCCTCGCCGGGCCTCTGCCGCAGTGGCGCCACCCTCCGCCGCCGCTCGACACCTACCAAATCCCGCCCCCTCCGGTGGTCATCCCGTCCCTCGACTGCGGCGCGGTCAACCGGAAAAGAGGGGCGTCGGAGATGTCGCATTCCGACCTCAAGTACCACAGAATTGTGCTCCAATAATACCCTTAATTAGCACCACAATTGCCCAATTTTCTATAATTATCTTGGATTATTACGAGGCAAAATTCAAGATTAGGAAGGTGGTTAAAATTAGCGAAATTTTTGTACAGTAGTTTGGTTGAGAGCGGTGGATGGTTAGAGCGTCGTTTTCTCTGACATGATTGTTCTTACTCTCTTTTTTCTTTCCGAAACCAAGGATATGGATTTTCCCATCATATAATTATAATGTAACATGCATTCTCCAACGCTTTTATTTTTATCTCACCAACTCTTTCTCATTTCTTCAACTTTTATTATGTTTATATTTATCAACATTCGATTCTTTGTTTCTTTTGTTCGTGATGACATTGTTCAGATAGACGGACCGCTGATTTTAGAAATATATGGATTCATAAAATTATGTATATATTCAGGATTTAATTTGTACGAATCAAATGGCTTTTTATATAAAAATGGATAAAAACGTAAAATATCAATCTATATTTTATAATAATAATAATAA
Organism: Salvia sclarea; assembly: GCA_036873715.1. Classification (NCBI taxonomy): domain Eukaryota; kingdom Viridiplantae; phylum Streptophyta; class Magnoliopsida; order Lamiales; family Lamiaceae; genus Salvia; species Salvia sclarea. The sequence goes on from JAYJMF010000080.1 coordinate 1,291,308, forward strand.
CAGACGAGATTGTAAGGGGGCATGCCCAGGGCTTGGCTCTGCCTTTGGTTGTTCGAAAACTTCACATCGATGTTGTGCATATTTCATTGTATCTTAATTAATGTCTAGAATAACATGTTTTCAAATCTAAAAAAATACTAGTAATTTAGAGTATGGATATCCTTTGACGAATCATGACACGTTAATTAGCCACGCATATTTTCTTTCTGTAAAAATAAGCTACACCACCTAAACTTTCTTACGCCAAAAATCATAAACAATAATTAATTTAAAATTCATTAAGTTAATTGACAAATGAATCAAGTCAAAAATCCATACATAAAAGCTAGCTCTTGTATACCTTTTTTTTATAACAAAATTGCCACAAATTGAATCCTCTACAGACAAAGAGGAGTGGTCTCCAAATTATGTTATGCGGACGAAAAATTATGCCTATAGTAAAATGAATCATGCATATATAAAAATAGAATTTTGCATATATAATTACATGAAAATTTGTGGTAGAGTAAAGTAATGTTATTTGTTATCTCTTACTATATTGAAAGTTGATAGACATAAATGGAATAGAAATTATTGAGTAGAAAAAGTATTTCCATTCTACTTAAAGGTTTAAAGCGAGATCTCCTCACACTACACGGGTTAGTGTGTGTGAATTTGACTATAGCGGTGAGAGAAGGGAAGGGAGGGCACCTACCAGAAGGTGTGAAAGGGTGGGTCGGCTTGTCGGGTTTGGTGGGTTCCACAAATCACAATTGGGATCTACTAATTGACCCATCTCCATTTTCTTTATTCATGCTAATTAATTCATTCATTCTTCTTCCCTATCTTTTATTAACCTAAGTTTATTAGTCTCTAATTCTCACTCTTATTATTATTATTATTATTAATTATCTTCTAAAAGCTTAACAACAAAGAGCCGCAGCTCGTCTTCCTTGAGCGCACACATTTTTAACTTCATCAAATTGTGGTTGTTGATGGCGACTCGCCTCACTTTCCTCATCGTACTATCCTAAATGTGCATTAAAATTTATTACTTTTAACCCCATATTAATCTCACTTTTTGCTATATTCAACTTAAGTTATGCTTACGTCTATATTTTCATAATACATTTTGGGGATAAATTTTTTACATAATTTCATCCGAAGATGATCTTATTATATCTTTGAGAGATTGGATTTGAAACCTTTTTATTTTGCTCAAGTGAATTTTGAGAAATTCGATATGATGTTAATGAAGTGTTAGCAATCAAAACACATAATCATCAGTATTTGATGGAATATGACCCAAATCAATCATGGGTTGGAATAAAATTATGTAAGCGCTTCAAATATGATTACTTTGCACTCGAGCCTTTTCTTTTTGTGTAGGTTGAAATAATTTTCCGCATCAAAGTTAATCATGGCTAATCAATTACATAACATTTATTGGTAATGATATCCATTGGAAAAGTTCCTTAACACAGAATTTGGTATAGAAAATGCGATATACAATTGTGTTGTAGAATTTGTATATCTTATTCTCACAACAGGCGAAAACATTGTGCGAATACATGTTCAATCGCATAAATAATTATTTTTCTTTCAGTTTCATCAAAAGAGACGGGTAAGGGTGCGTTACTTATGGTCACACTGCTTAGTAAAATATATGTTGCAAGTAAAATTGAAACATAAGCTAACAATCTTTAGTATTGCAAGTAGCAACTACAAATAAAAAGGAGGCAAATAGCAATAAGAAAATAAAGAATATTTCTTCGTGAGTCCTCTCACAAAAGGTCAATATATGTACTAGAATTCCTAAACAAGTTGGAGTCGGCGCCTAACTTGAATTAAAATCGAAGATCGTGAAACTCACGAGCAACTCAAGCTTCACAATAAATACTAGTAGTAGAATATAACAATTATACTACCTCAATCATTAAAAGTCAGGCTATTCAAACCACGAGCAACTCGAGCTTCTTAATAAATATTAGTAGAATGTTAAATGTTACTACTTCAAATTCTACAGACTCCTAGGCCGGGCTCATTGCTAAAAAAATTCTTGATTTTTTTTTTTTTTTTCTATTTTTGTATAAAGATTGAGTAACGATACACAAACAAAACTAGTTAAAACGCACTCTGAAATTACAGATACAAGTTTCCCTTGATGCAGAGAGAGAGAGAGAGAGAGTAGATGATGATGATGAAATTGGGCGTGAGAGACGGTTGGAATAATGCAGACCAACGGTCCAAGGTGGAGAAAATACATGTTCAAGAGTCAAGAATGGTCCACACGGAAAAAACAAAACTGTATGCAAGAATCACGTTGCCCACCAACAAGAAGTTTCTCCACTTCGCATCAATCCATTTGTTGAAGGCACATGCTCTAACCCAAAATGTCTAAAATGACAACCCCAAACATTCACAGATGCATACGAATACAGCTATAGAGTAGAAGCCTCTCCTCACTTTCCACTTGAAAAAATGGTAAACATGCAAACATTACATATGGTATGGATATAATATACACTGCTCAGGCCCCAGCAGTTGATCGTAACTGTTTCTTCATTTGCACAGGAAAAAATTTCCACTAAAGATTATAGGAATAGAATTTGGATAGTACAAATGAAAATGGTAAAACAAGAAGCTATTGTCGAGACAATTCACATTAAACCCGTTTCCATCATTGGTAACCTTACCAATCTAGTGCCTAACTCCTGAAAATCTTGAGAGCGAACTACTTCCTCTAATACCCACTCCACCTTCAAGGTTGGTATCTGTAAGATGAGCAAATGTCGTCAAAGAAAATGAAAACAGTGATATAGATTCAAGGCATGCAAGTTTACCTTGCTCCAAGAAATGAATCTCATTTCCATTAGTTCCATTAAAAAATTTATATTGTGTCAACACTTTCCACTTATAAAGTATTTCATAACCTCATCAAGGAGATCAAGCAACAGAAAAATCTATGACTTAATTTAAGCTGGAAAATCTAAAAGGGGCCGATTGACTTTACGTTGAGAAATATCACAACTTCGCAAACTAAAATACAAACAGAAGTCTAATGTAACTACATCTTAGGTTTCTACATAATCATTTGGAGGGTGTTGAGATCAAAACCGCTGTAAAATGAAGTATTCTGCAGAAAATTAACCAACTTACTTTTCTCAGTGATGAACATCCATTACTTACAAGGACAACACTTCTAGAACTTAATGAATGACATTCTCTTTTCCAATCTCAAACATCCTCATTTTCATCTTGGTTGTCTTTCTGGGTGTGCTTCTGTGCATTGTACATATCAGCAACCTGAACGTACCAAAATAAATGGCTTCAATCAATTGTTAAGAACAAAAACCTAACAAAAATAAGAAACAAAAGTTGACTGAGCAGAAACCACAATGTCTGTGATTAGTTACCACATCAGATGAGGAGGCCTGTTCTGGATTCTTATCTTCTCGGACACGAAGTAATCGTGGAAACCTCAGAGAAATCCCCTGAGTCGAAAAAATAAACAAGATGAATCGTTGGGTGAAGGTAATAGCGAAGAAAACCAGCTTTCACGTGTGGATGAAAATTAATTGTAAATAGTAAATGCGGAAACATATTGCGCTTTTAGCAAGCAGAGGAGTCTACAACATGCAAAACAATAAATTACCTAAAGAAAAAGGAACAAAATATGGTAAGGAATGCGACATAGACAATGGCTTCACAAACTATAACTCTCTAACAAAGTCAAACCTCCAATAATTACGATAGAAGATTTCAATTACTGTAACAATAACTAATAATCAGATTGCCAACTACAACAGCAACAAATATTCAACTTATTATCTCACATTCTTGTTCACTATGGAAGTGGCACGTACATCACATATCTATTAAGGGTAACAGGTATTCTTGTCTGTTGTTTACTTACTTCTTATTGATCTGGGAAGCAGTAACCTTTTAATCAACAATGCCACATCATTGAAAGGAGCCCTCCAGTTCTCAGAAATTTTATTTTGCCAAAAAAATATACTGGAAGTGCATCTACTGTTGAACCCATTACCTGGTCTTAGTTCAGTCTTAATCTTAAGAGATCCAACATTTATAAATGCAATATTACACTAGATGACAATAGTCATGGCTTTTAAAAAATAACAAAATAATACTAAAAAAATTAGTTGTACCTTGTCAGGATCTACGGTGCCAACAGCAGCACGGTGAACAGGGCTAATAGTAAGATCAGCCGCTTTGACCTCCCAAACCTGAACACAGTAATATAAATATCAACCATCCTATATTTGAGAATTAATATCCGCAACTCTATGGATTCTTGTACTATCCCTAGCAAACCAAACAAATAAAGATGTGGTGGGTACCTCACTAGGTTCAAACCATACATCCGGACTTACTGTATCTGAATACCTGTAATATGACTGAACATTCATATATGTCAAAACCTTGTGAAGCTTCAATCCCATAAAAAGAAAACACACGTGTTCAAAGATTATACAAACAAAAAATTCAACCTTTGGCTTCTCAATAACTTTTGAGCGAAGACTGGAGGAACGTTCTTCGAGCATAGCTTCAGAAAATCCAGTTCCTAACCAGAAGCAAAAGTTAGACATCAAATACAACCTAAAACCATCAAGCAGCGCCAATTATGTATTCTGTCAGTAATGTAGGAGATTGTCAGGATGGCATCAAGTAGAGCAATACCAATTTTACATATGCTTTGGAATTCTTCTTTGTCATTATCATAACAAGCAAGGAGAAAGGCACCATAGACACCTAGAAGCACAAACAAAAGTACAACATAGCAATATGATATTTAGTTATTATTATTTTTTTTAAAGAAAAACAAAAGCACCATTGGCATGTCTCATACAAGGCATCAATTGATTATTGATGTCCAATCACACAAAAAGTACATAAACAACTTACCAGTACGTTTCCCCCTGCCATGGAATGCAGCAATGGGGACTAAATCTAGTGAATCGCCAATACTGAAGAGCAGATATGTGACATATGTCAATTATACCATGCAATGAGCTTAAGAATTACAAATTCAACAAGCTAATGAGATTAAGGGCTTACGTGTCCATGTAGTCTTTTTTCAGTTTTAGCCAGTTATTCGACCTTTTTGAAGGTTCATAAGTAGCATCTTTCTTCAATGTTTTGATGATCAACCCCTCAGAGCTGGAAAGTAGAAATTACGCAATAAATGAAAAGAAGAAAAATTATTTATACTACGTTACGTTATAGCATTGGTAAAATAAGTTCCCTGATTCTTAGTGCAAAAAATTCAGCCACATCCCACAAGGCCACAATTGGCATTACTTTCAACCCCCAAGGCCAATATCTGTACAACTTAGATGAAGGATCCACATTTGTTGCAAGACAAATAACTAAAAGGCTTATTCTGGAGCATGATTGGAGGGTGAATGCTTTAATATATCAGTATATGGAAGACATAAAAGTTAAGACTAACCTAGAGTTAACAGCATCATCAAGAAACTTTTGTATTTCCTCAAGATCATCTGAAGTTATAGCAGTGGCAAACTGAAAAAAACCAGCTTCTTCTTGAAATGATTTGTAAAGGTGCTGCACAAACGTCACTAAGAGGTCAACAAACATTTCAATACGACATGACAAAATATTTTGAGCCACAGAATGAGAGTCCAAACTTGTGCCAGCACAGGGAAGTTAAAATGAATACTGTAGTTTATGGTATTAAGCTTAATGGCTTGTCATAAGAAAGAGTACATCACTAAGTAAGACGTACAAACTCATCATCAAAGTCTGAGCCAACCTTAGATAAAAGTTTATCCTCTTCAGTTTAACCATGAAAATGAAAGCATGAAAACAACTAAAATTTCCCGATATGCCTCGTCTAGTTGCTTATCAACACTTCAACATAAGAATTATCAGAAACACATGTATTATCAGTCAGTAAAGAGAAAGCAAACAAGACATCATACCTCTCTACGAACATTCAGTTGCTCCTGTAGGAGTAGTTGGCCATTAAGATAGAGAATGTCGAACGCATATATGCAAACATTGACTTTGATTTCGTTCATGACAACATTTTTCCGAGCACGTGTACTGAGTATCTGACCAAAAATAAGCTTGTTAAGCATCAACTACAGAAAATACATATCCTGAACCAGACTGCAAAATCTTCCATGGAAAGACAAAATGCAAGTAAACAAACAACAATAAGTAATAACGATGTTGATCATTTTTTAAATAAAAAAACCACCGAGGGATCCTCAAATAGTGGTAGCAAAGGATACATGCAGGGATGACAATTCTATTAAGTGTTACTTTAATACGAAAAATAACATTTCTAAAGAGGTACTTCAACCTGCAACCATTTTGCAGGAAAAGCTTCATACATACTATTAATGGTCCCACAACGGGAAGATTATGAAAATGGAGTGAACAGCATCTAAGGCAGAAGGTTCAACAAAAAGCAACACTGAGGCAGCAGAGTTCGGATAGAAAAAAATAACTGCCATCCAATAGTTTATACAGTAAAATGAATTGTCAAAAAATGGTTCCAGTTGTGTAAAGAAATAATCACAAAATTTTTGTACCTGGAAAGGTAGGATTCTCTGTTTCTCACGATCATATGCAACAAGTTCGCAGTCAAGAACAAATGATGTTGCAGAAGGCTTTTTTAATCTGCGTTTAGAAGGTAAATATTAGTAAACACAAATAAATAAATGTAATGCCGCAAATACCAAGAGTAAGGACTGAGCCCACATAATTATATAGGGCTTTTTAGGATTAATTACTAACAAATGGATAACATTCTTAGTAGATAGCTACTATATTAAGAACTCGTCAACTCCCAAAGCAGCTTCTAAATGTATCCAGCGCCATACTGCATCAGATAGGATAAAAAGCAGTTCTACAGATAAAGGGAAGGTGCATGCTCAATCTTCTCCTGATTATTTTCTAATCAAGCACACAGTTAAAAGTACTAAACCAGGTCCAAAGGCGAAAATTTGTTGATACTCGCTTGCGGAAAGAATAATGTAACCTTGATAGTACCACTTAAATAAAACACGCATGATACATAACAATAACATTAGAAAACAGTTACTATACTTTACAAGCCATAGAAAACAGCTCATGTAGGCTGTTTCCACAAGCTTTCAGGCTCCGCTACTCCAGAACAGTACTTTTACAAGATTGGGGTCATCAGGCTAGATATGTCAATTAAGTGTCATAATTCAAGTCCTAAAAGCTTCAAATGGCCTATAGCAAAAAGTAAAGACTACCTAGTGATCGCAGCAACAACATCTGGAAACTTTCCAGTATTCCGCTCTGCATTTCTACTGTATATCTCTACTGTGCCATTCTCCATATAGTGTATCTGCAAAGAAAGTAAACACTAAACAGTTACAGCAAAAAATGCTCTACAATTCATAATTCAAGAACTTAAGCATATTATTTTAAGTATTGTCACCTGGGCACGTTCTCCATCATACTTGTATTCGCAGGTGTATTCCATACCTTGAAACTTTTCCACAATTTCAGATACTCCTTTTGTAGGTTTAGCTAACATGGGTCCAACGGGAATACCAGGTGAAAAGCTACATGTATTGGGGAGATCCCACACACCACCAGAAAGAAGAGCTGGAATTATTGCATCATAGACTGGAATTACTGAATAAACTTGTTTGACAATTTTTGCAGCCTGGTAGACAAAAGAGAGATTAAGGACAATAAAATTAATCTAAAAATAATCTCCTAATAATCGGGGAAAAAAAAGCCTTATAGAAAATTGTTCAATTCAATATGACAGAAAGCAGATGAACCTAAATCTGCAAATCCAACTAACTTCGCCGACTTTTATCCACTAGAACTGTACCAGAAACCATCATATAGAAATCTGAGGAGCTCTTTTATGTCTATCTTTAATCTACATAATATTGTAATTCGGTGCTCAATTAATTGGATAATTAGCATATTGGCATAAAAAACACTTTCCTAGTTACAGAACATGTAGCCAGCCAGCAAGTACAGGTGTCATATGCACATCAAGGAAGATTGTTTTAGAGATGTTCTGGTGCTCAACAACTTACTTCTTCTAGAGAATTATCAGCCTTTGCAGGAGTTGAATGCTTCTCCGAGTATACAGCAGCATGCCCTAGTGCAGCCAACAGAGTTTGTTCTGCTAAGCCGATACGCAATTTTGTCTGCAATAAAGCCAAGTTAATGAGTTTTGGCATGAATCAAATGTAATACTCCCTCCATCTCATTCTTGTTGTCCCATAACCTTTGGGCACGAAGATTAAGGAATGAAAGTTAATGGGTGTTATGTGGTGTGGTCCACTTGATTTTTGTGTGTAAAATGTTTGCCAAAAAGGAAATGAGACAAGAGAAGAATGGGACAGCCCAATAAGGAAAGTCGGACACGAAGAATGGGAAGGAGGGAGCAGCAAATAGATTATCTTAATATACCTGGAGCAAACGAATCAAATATTGAGGTTCACAGTCAGTTGCTGCAACTAGTAGTGCCTTTATGTGATTCTTTTTCTTATCTTGACTATCTTTCCCAGATTCCTGTGATAGCTCGCAAGTTAGAGATATACAGAATTATAGTTTCAAAGACATCAATCACTTGCCTCACTGTAACTTTAAATTAAACTAACTCGAACGTTGGATCTGTTAGGCACTAAGCTTAACACGTTCATTCAGTATAAGTTGTCTGACAAAAATGGCATCAAAACCTTCACACACACACAAACAAGAAAAGTAGAAACAGAGAGAGAAGTGTTTGGAGCCACCTTGATAACTAAAATCAATCTGCAACTAATTTCTTCAATTTAAAATCTATTAGAGAAAGATGCAATTTCTGAATATGAGAACCTAAATATGCAAACATAAAGACAATGACCCGGAAATTCCACACGGAAAATAAATAAATACATATATAATACGAAATACATTTTTAAGAAAATAATAATACCTTGGCAATCAGCCGGAATGTGTCAAAGACTTTTGCAACAGTTAACGGTTCTGGTTTACGCAACAAAGGCTGTGATGAACGGCTGGCTTTTGCTACAAGGCCTAAATCGCCAAGTTCCTACAGTTACAAAATATTCAAATCAAAGAACTCTAACAAAGCAAACAGGTGGCAGATAGAAGGAAAGAGGCTCATCATAGTTACGGGTTCCCAACCATATTAGAAAACAGGAAGCATCAAAAACCACAACCAAAATGCCATCTCCCCAACGAAAACATGCCGCAGCATAAAAGATGCTCATCTTAAAAGTGTTGTTCTAGGCTCTAGCAGGATGAACTGCCAGGAAGAAACCATTATTAATATTCTTTGCTCACATAATGATAATTTTTTTATTGCAAAACACATACAGACTAAAATAATGGAAACATGTGATGGTGTTTACAAGGATCCAGGATATAAGATTGCTTAGAAATTAGATCATCTTACAGTCCGTGAAATATATCTAGACCTACCCACCTGTGGTTTCACTAAAACAACAAGCCGAGTTTCCCATCTCCAGAATGTACAGAGGACTATGTACTTTAGTTCCCGGATTAAAATAAAGGTTTGTCATAATCAAAGACTACACTTCCTCTATATCTAGCATGGACACATTATCGAAAACAACTTTTTCAAAATCTCAAAATTGTTGGCAGTATTAGACTGTCATTCTTGTAACACTAAAGCATAGATTACTGAGAAGTTTAATTACAGCAAGAACATCTACTAGGTATTATCTCTATGACGCTGCCTAATGCATATTTATTTCGCACATTACAGAAACTGTTACATGGGGAAAAGGCATATCATAATTACAGCAACAACAGTATTCATGTCGCATAGCAATTTATATAGGCGCACGCCACACACATGTACACATATACATAGAGGTTTATCATCGACCCAAACTAAACGTAAGATTGAGGGAAGACACACTTTTACTTGCAAGTGTCCAACACCGAGGCATTTAACAACCTAGAGTTATAAATCATAAGTATTTCAGCCACGTTTAGCAGCAGCATCTGACCTTCAAGTAACCATAAGTCAAGAACCCAACAATATATCAATTTAAGTATTTTTCCTTCCAAATTTTATTAATAAATACCGCGTTCAGAAACTGTGGCACTTCTCAATGATTCAACATTATAGAAATTAAGTTAAAGAATTATCAGGATATCAGAGATACATCCACTGCCATCGCTCACCTCAATACCTTAGAATTTATCCAATGATTCTAGACAAACCCAGTTACTCCATCTAATAATTAAGTTGAGAAAATTTTGGAAGCACAAAAATCAAGCAAAACACAAAGGCGTGTCAAATGTGAAACTTCAGAGGTGATCACCTCGTATTGCTTCTTAATATGTGCTTCTTTAGCCCCACAAGCCTCCGCAAGGGCCTTGATAATTGAAGATTCCCCAATACCAAGTTCCAAACCCTCGTGCGCAGGTGCGATTCTATTCACCAAAAGGTACATAACCGCCAACAGATCATCCGGGGAAGTCTCCATCACTGTCCTCATCATATTACACACAATCCCTGTGATAACAATCCTACCTGACTCCTTGGATACAGCATCCAACGCCTTGGCCACAAACATGAAAGGCACCCGCTTTCCCTCACCCCAATATGCCGCCCTCTTCACTTTGAAATCTGCAGCCTTTTTCTTCAACTCTGATACGCTCTCGTCCGGGCTAATTGACACCTTCGGCTTCTTCGCCCCTTTATCCGTATCCTCATTACTAGCCTTACTTTGCTTTGTACCTGGATCTTTTGAGCCATCATTCATTGAATTCTCCACATTCGCAACTACAATTCCAGACGAGCTCGATTTTTCGACAGTTTCTTGATGTTCAGAGCTGGGAACTGGGGTAACGCCATTGTGTGGGAGTAAATTAGGGGGTTGGGATTTAGATGGGCTTTTGCGTTTACGAGGTGATGATCCTTTTGGCTTAGCTGATTGCGACTGAGACGAATCTTTTTTCTTGGAAGCATTGGCCATGAGAACGTCAAAGACTGAACGGGAAGGAGCGGACATTGTTCGTGCACTAGGGTTTAGCTTGGCGAAATTCAAGAAATGCTTCGAGGAAATGGAGAGAGAAGAGCGGGGGGGGTGTTTTCCGGCGACACTAAGAGAGAGGGAGACGAGGATTGAGGTATGGCGGCCGCATGACCAAAGCGAGAACATCAACCGCGGAGAATTTGGCGGGAAAATTGCGCGTGAAGTCTTTCTGAGAGTGATACTGATAGGGGTGGGTGGGTGGATTACTAGAGAGCGAGTGTGGCGGGGCAATAGAGGGGTATTTTACTTGAAACGACGTCGTCATCGTCATCTCAAATTGACCTTTGCTTCAAGAAAACTAGTAAATGATTGGGTTCAAATAAAATTCCAAAATAATGTAATGGGCTTCACAAGGGCTAATGGGAAAGGCCCACATCCACACACAACCATGAAATTAATTTGAACTTCATCTCTCAAATCGTCCAAATATAGACTTGGGGGAAAAAGGGAAGGAGATAGATACAGTAAATAAATTCATCCATCCTTAAAATAAATTTAACTAACAAATGAATCAAATCAAATAACGTACTAGTAAGTAGCCCGTCGAAATTCGACGGAAAATCAATTTACGTCATTAATATTTATATGATATAAAAAAATTATTTTAAAATTTTAATAATCATAAATTAATAATATAAAATTATAAATGAAAATATGTTG
>JAYJMF010000080.1:1310281-1324506 GCA_036873715.1 Salvia sclarea
AATGGGCCACAATATGGAGTATCATATTTATATATATTTTATGAAATTATAAAATCTATATTATATATAAACGGGTTTGGGTAGCGGGTACCCACGGCTAATTTCCCAAACCCGACCCAAACCCGTCACGGGTATTAGTCTTCAAACCCATACCCGCCCCATACCCATTTCGTACTTACCCAAACCCGACCCATCAGGATTTGGTAAATACGGGTACCCTCAAAAACCCGACCCGTTGCCATCCCTACCAATCACCATGAAATATTTACGATCTTTTTCCATCTTTTTCTAGTTATCGTCTTAACAAATTAAATCTCCTAAGCTTCGTAAACTAATCAATAACAACACATTTATTCACAATATTAAAAAAAAAGAAAAAGAAAAAGAAAAAACATAGTAGTATTTGTGAAAAATTTAGAACTAGAAAAGTCAACTATGAAATGAAAATGAAAGTTTAGGTTGAAAGTCAAAGTCAAAATGGCACGTATGCATTATACATACAAACGTCACCGCCCTTTTGAGAGAGCCACAGACCTCGAAATTCCGTTTGGAAATGTTTCCCAGCCAGAAATAGAAAAATACACACGTGATTGAAATTAGGTCAACGCTTGTATGTATATAAATAGAAGTCGTAGTAAAGAAAGAAAGACAGACACATTATTAACGTACGTAGGGTGCTATGGATTCGGAAGTAGCTTCATCAGCTCCTGCAAGTTCACCATCCACCGCCCTTTCCGACAAGAAAAAGCAGAGCAAACCGGCGCAGCTGATCATAATCTCTGGGCCTGGGATTGATGATGAGGAAGAGTCAATGATGGGTTTTGGAAGTCACAATGAAGAGGTGGAGTTCGTGGACGAAGAGGCCATCTATAACATGCCGCTGCTGCTCAACTGCATGGCTCAAGGCATGCTTCTAACTCCACCATCTATCAACAAAGCCTTCACCGCCTGGAATACTATTCAGGAGGAGGACTTCACTCATCTCACTCTCTGGGAACACTAGCTTATACTCTGCATTCTCTTTCATTTTTCTACTAATAAAACACTTATTAAATCAAAAGATCAGAACCTCCTGGATTTCATTAGTAGATAACTAGTAATATTCATATCATATTATGTTATAAGCACATGTTACAAACCGGAGCAAGTGACGATCGAGACGCATAACTATTTGTATGAAGCATGAAAGTAGTAACTAAACAAGTAAAAAGTCGGATCGGATCCTCTGTCCCCAATTATTAATTTGTGTGCCACTACGAATTTCGATAGTTTTAATTTGTAAAATTAAAATTTATTATTACATAATATATTATAACTAATATTTATAGAAAAAAAAAATTAAAGATCATATACCATGATTTTGGAATAATCAACTAAAATTAATAAGTACTTTTTTAATCTAAATATTTCAAAATCGTGGTATATGGTTTTTTAAAATTCTATTTTTGCTATAAATATTAGTCATGATATATTATGTAATAATAAATTTTTATTTTACAAATTAAAACTATCGAAATTCGTAGTGGCACACGAAGAATTGGGGGCAGAGGATCTCATCTGGTAAAAAGTATCTTCCGTCTCATTATCATTTAAATTTTTGATAAAAGGTTGCACATAAAAAGCATGTGGACCACACCACCTTACACTCATCAATTTAATTTTTTATAATTTTGGTGCCTAAAAAACAAGACAAGATTAATAAGCCAAAGAGAGTATTAATTAAAAGAATCCATATTGTTGGAAAAAGGGATTATATAATTTTTTCTGCATTCTAATTACACAGTTTCAGTTTGTATATATCTACAACAAACTTTATCTACAAAGTAGGGGGCTTTTTGGAATTTAAAAAATTAGTTCAATTATTTTATGTACCGGTTCGATTTTATTAGAATTTAACTAATTAGTTAAATAAAAATTAAAAAGAATAAAGTAGTTAAATTCTAATAAAATCGACCGATTGATAAATTAAATCTAACCAATTTTTTTTATATTGCAAAAAAAAATACTTTGTAGACAAAAAAATTTAATTTATCTTTTCCCTTTTTTTTTTTTTTGATTTAGTAGTTTAGTATTTATATGTAGAACCATGCATTTTCGCTGGCCTTTGTTATTATTGATTGTAAATAAAATTTAGATATATTAATCCTATTGATTCTAGTTACACAGTTTAAGTTATGTATTCTGATTTTTTTTTTTTTTTTTTGGAATTTGAGAATTTATATATAGTTACACTTTTTAGCAGCTAGCTGCTCTGTATTAATTGATTGTGATCAAAATAAAATTTAGATGTATAGTCATTCTTAATTCAAAATAACAAATTTATGCAATTTAGCCAATTCTTATATCTTGTCAATTTAGTTACTACAATTTTCAACTTGTAAAAAATGAAACTATTAGCCAACTGCTGTTGGTTAAAATCAGCTAACATGGCAGACAAATTGGTTCAAACGCAATTACACATCATCAATTACAATAAAATATATATACTACTATAAGTTGAAATTGGCCAAGTAATCCTACTCTCGATCCCACCCTTCTCTACCGAGTCCACCATCATTACCTCCATATGCAGACACAAGAAAAGTGTGCACCATTAAATTGAAGTTTTGCACCAACAGTATCACAGACCAACGAAATGAGACCACAATTTAATGAAGGAAGAAAAAAGAGTTTATTTTATTCTGTAATTATTGATTATAACTACTCAAATACACAAACTTAATTTTCTTCAGAGGCATCACCTATTCTCCCAAATACGAAAAAGAAGAAGAGACATCATGACCTACTACAAATTCTCCTTCATTTGTTTGACCTTTGACGACTTCTTTGTATCTTGGCGTACAACGTCGTTATCATCTGTCATCATCTTCTTGTTATAATTCTATTTTTTTTTTCTACTTTCCGACCTCATATACAATTGATGACGTGTCATTTAAATTGAATCCACACTCTTATGCCACGTCAGTTAATCTTTATTAACATTATTCAGATAGGCAACATAAATGTCACTCGCGTGTGTAGTATATTGACAAAATTAATTTTCTTTGAGTAAATAATTACTACTTTTTTTAGGGGAATGACTAAATAATCTATACTAATAATAAAAGTGTGGGTTTTACAAAATATATATTGCCTATTTTATCCCTATTAAATATATTATTTTGAATAATATATTTAAATTATAAATTAGTATATATTATATACAATCTAATTCATTGTGATCTTAGATTTTAAGCTACAAGTTACTCCCTCCGTCCCATTAAAGATGGTCCCTATTTTTTGGGCACGGAGATTAAGGAAAGATTTTTGTAAGGTACAAAATATTGAGGACCCACCTACTTTTTGAGTTTTATGTGTTAAATTTTTGTTTTTTTTGGAAATGGGTCATCTTTAATGGGACAACCCAAAAAGGAAATATGACCATCTTTAATGATAGTATAGCTTAAATTTGTTTGGTATTATGGATCCCACAATTTTCCCTCTCCCAACTTAAAAAATAAAAAGTGATCGCTACCTTAGTAAATTAAACGTGTAGGATAACATTAAAAGGAAAACAAGAAATCGATCATAATTAAGTGGCAGATTACAGTACTGAACTTTTTGTAAAATGTAAAACGACCAGAAGCATTTTTCCTTAATTATACATATATACTCGATTCATAGATAACGTACTTCAGTTGTGACGGGTGGCGCAATTGACAAACAGAAATCCAGTTCAACAACTTAGCTTGTGAATTCAAAAATCAAAATAAGTGTATCACATTAATCCATAATTATACCAATCTAATACTAGTGATATGTAATAAAGCCATGATTAATTATGTATAGTATCAGTATCACAAGAAGGGATCAAATTTTAAGTAACCCTCACACTGCATGAATAGACAAAATCAGTAACACCACAACAAACTGTGTCTCAAACAATCTTGAAACAGCAGAAAACACAAAAAAAAATGCAATAGATCCCCAAACCAGCAGTCAATTCTTGAATAAAAAAATTGTTAAGCAGATTTCTTAATGCAGGGCATCTATGTTCTTGCTAAGCTCCTCCAGTTTCTTCAGTCTCATTTTCTCACTTTCAGTCACCAACTGTTCCAATAATTAATCATCAAATAAACCACAAGAGAAATGTATAGCTACAATTCAAAACTGTCTAATTTCCGTAATTTGGAATTTTACCTCAACTAGTTTGGCTATCAGCTGTCCCTTTTCCCTGTTCTTATCAGTAAAAGCTTCCAGTGCTTCTTTGTATTCTTTTTCCTGACATATATATATTTTTATCATAAATTTTGAGGCGTTGTTTTTTTTGAATACCTAGAATTAAAAAAAGAAAAAAAGCATTTGATCCATTTCATTCACACACACACACACACACACACCTTCTTCTGGCAGCTGATTCCCAATGGCTTTAAATCTCGATTGATGAGGTCGATTCTTTTGCGAACAATGGCTACTTCTTTCCTCATTGGATCATGCAGGCATTCGAGGTCCTACTAGATTCAAATGAAGGCCATCATCACCTATATTTAGTTTTTCTTGATGATGATGAATAATGAGAAATGAATATTGGACTTACTTCACGGATTTGAGCAAGGCGCTTGGTCTCTTCCTCGACGCGGCCCAACTGCGCCTGGACTTTATCCCTCACCTCAATCTTCCTCCTCTCGATCTCTTCTTCCCTAGCGTGGAAGGCGGCTAAGGCCGACCGCGTCATCTCCTCGTCTCTGTCTTCGTTCACCGTAGGGCTGCCTACGTTCTTCACCTTCACCATCTGTACCTGTGTTGTCATTTGCTCTAGCTGCTATCTGCTGTAATACCACTTCTACTTCTCATATATATATATATATGCTGTCTTTTGCTTTTCTGCTTTCAAATTATTAATTAAAATGGTTATTAAGCTGTCTTTCTTGCTTCCAAATTACCAAAATGCCCGTCATGACCTCATATAAATGTCGAATGGCTTACTTTACTTCTTTTTTTAGTTATGGAATCTCAAAGTACTCAATTCTGGTCATCGGTTATATATTGATTAAATCAACTCGTTTTATTTAGGCATACTATGGTTGAATTTCTAATATAAATAAATAGCCGCCACAATCTCTATATAATTTATACTACTATTTTGAAATGTCTTAATTACTGTATAAACTTAAGTCTATCTGTAGACTATAGGGACCTCTTTCTGGTGAAGATACTGTTTTCTAAGTAGGTATGCTGCAAATTCTACTAACTACTGCACTTTGTATGCGGTGGATTCTCAACTTATTTCAACCATAGTTAAATCAAAAGTTACCAAAAATAAATCAAAAGATGTGTGATATGGCATTTGTTGAAGAGTCACTATTGGTAAATAAATCTTAAATAACTTAAATTTATCCATTATTTTTAAGAGTTGATGGACATTCCCTAACCCATCCTTCTGGTGAACATACATTCACAATTTATACTCATTTAACACAAACATTCAATAATCCAAATATTGATGTTTGAGTTGAAGGGGCTAAGATTTTTTTTACTTTGTTCTTACAGGGTGCTTGGAATTAAAGTCTGCTTGTCTAAATAGACAGTAAGACTTTACCCACTTAAACATCAAAATGGAAAACAAATTAAAAGACTTAGGTGCCAAGACAAAGTAGGACAGAAATTCTCTCTTTATCAATTAATTATTACACTTCATGCCAAGGCTTGTGTTAGAAACTTCATCTTTTACAACTTTTTCTATGTTTCTATAGTCTGAAATTGTGTTTTCCCCGTTGGTTTTATAGAAGAAAATCGACAAAAAGAACAGATTGCTACTCTTTTGGATCATTTTTTCTTTTAAACTGTTTGATTTTCAAGGTTGAACAGTTGAAAGAACCATATTTTAAATAAATGAATATGTGTTGCTACTTTTAAGATTGTGCATAAAATGAGTATTTTGAATATGTATTAATGATGTAGCAATTGAGAACTTGTCTTGCGTAAAGCAGATATTATTGTTATTTCTTATTGCAAAATCGCTCTTTGATTTAATTTTTCATCATTATTTAGGCCCACATTTATTCTGTATGTTGTAACAAATTCGAAAGCAATTGTACGAGGCTGATTGTCTAGATTTTCCGCATGAAGTTTTAAGGAAACGACTCTATTTCCCCTTCTATTTCAGTATTATATTATATTAATATTTTTTGGGTCTGGACTTATTTAATTTGAAGCATTCAGAAAACAGTAAAAAGACATGGAATCAAGGCAAATTCAAGCAACAATTCAAACAGAAATAAGTCCAGAGAAAAATATAATACGCAAAAAGGACATTCTTAGTGTATTTACCTTTATTTAAATTTTCCTTCATCTAAACATATGCAAAAGGACATTTCAAATTTCAATCAAATTGATATGAAGTAAACACAAATAATAACCTCGACAAAAATACATAAATCACACACATATCATTTTTTGTATAAATTACATTGGTTAATGCAGTAGGAAATTAGATCATTTTGTAAATTATAAATTTAAAATTAGCTTTTGTTTGAGTTCATCAGATCAATTAATTAAAAAATTATATAACACTAGTAATAAGAATATCTCTTCCAGAAAACAGAACGAGCTCATAATTATTACTAGGAAGCTATTTTAATTTCCTTTTGAATGTAACAACTAAATAAGATCTCCATATAACTTAGGAATAAGTTTTGCCATTCACATTTATGCAACAATCACATGCTTGATAATCATGGGAAGAGCCTAAAGCTACCTATTTTCGGAGAGGCAATAATTTGGAATCATTTCCTGCTATCTTACTTTGAATTTCATTCTCTTCTGCAGCAGCTTCCCATATAGTATATCTCTACCAGTGTAAACTAAATCAAAACCAAACCTTTGATAAATCACTCAAAAAAAAGAATTGATTCCATGTGATAAGAAAAGCAAATACAGAAATTATTTGGCAACGTAACACCAAAACAAAAGAATAGCAAAGCTATACAACACAAGAAAAATGGCCTCCTACACAGCCTAACATATATATGCACACTGCAGCCTAATGGATGTATAAAAACCGTGGAAATGTTTGTCCATTAATGTGAATAGAAGAAAACCTAGCTCATCATCTCCTTTGGAAGTTGAGGTACTTGATACCGTAGGCGAAGACGAAGAAGAAGAGGAGAACCCAACCAACATGGGCAATCACAACGGGGATGAGGAAATCATGATCATACCCCAAGTTATCTTTAAGGAAATCATTCACCCTCACTTTTGTAAGGGTTCCAGGGAGCTCGATCTCGTCTGTGAGATCGCCTACAAGAGCCGCGAATATGCCGTAGATAGTCCAAGCAACCGGAGAAGCCCAGTAGTACCACCTCCACCAGATTGGGATAAGCTGCAATTAAAAAGCATATTTTAGAAAACTGGAAGTGAATATATATGTTTGAAATGTTTTAAACATGAGACGGCATATATACCGGGCGTGGGACCATGAAGCCGGAGAACAAGTTCCAGAAGCTGAGGAAGAAGGAGGAGACAATGGCGGCGACTTGGAAGCCCGGAGTGAGTGCAACAACCATCATTCCGTACATTGAGAAGTAGGTGAAGCACATGAAGATGAAGTAGTAGAAATAGAAGAATTTCTCTACAGTCCATGGGAATCCGATCATGGAATACAGTATCACACAATAAATTAATGTCTGAATTGCAATGTAGAGTGTCTCTATCGCCACCTGACATCAAACATCAGCAACACATATCTTCACCATGATCTTGATTACAACATAAGAAGAAGCAAGAGAGTGTTTATATATTTTGTGTCAAGATATTACCTGTGCGAAAGCATAGGGCAGCTCTGAATACATCCCTGCAGCTCTCTCGCGATAGAACACTGTCCTCTCAATCGCAACTATGGATTGAACTGCAGAAGCATTGGAGGCTCCGAGGAAAAGCACCGCAGCATAAGTAGCTCCCAGCAGATTCAGCAAGTCCTGTTGTCTCTGTCTGTTGGAAAACAAAACAAAATTAACAACTTTGATGACTAAAGACGATTGAGATCAAAGAATTAGGGTGGCCGGTTGGCTTACAATTGATCCCCTTTCTTCCAGAAGATAACACCGAACATGACACCAATGATGATGGTTGTGAAGAAACGAATGGCGTTGAACTCTGAGTTCCTCCAGTATGACTGGGTCTGCTTCCAGAAGCAGGCATTGCACTGAGTCGAGAAGGATTGTGAATACTGTGTGGGGAAGTAGAGGTCCTTCGACCCTGCTGCCGGGTTGCTTAGTTCCTTGATCAGTTCCTGGTTCCTCCTGAACAAATTTTACTAGTTAGTCGCCTAAAAGAGCAAACACGAGAAATGCAAAGAGCCTCGTCTCGTTCATCACTTACTGATAAAGGGCAGAGTTGGCGTAAATCTCTGCAAAATCAACACCAAGCTGACCCTCAGCAGCAGGCGAGCTGACCTCCAACATCCAAGTGGCTGGATTCTGACCATCTTTGATCTTCGGAACATCAGGCACAGCCTACATTATCCCCAATCAACGCGAGGATGTTAAGGTTAGCGATTGCACCTTAGCCTTTAGTGTATCAACTAAAAGGTCCGAGAGAAAGTACCTCAAAATATTCGACAAGTTTGTGAGACTGGCGGCCCAGAGGTCCAGTATAGATAACTTGGCCTCCTCTTTTCATCAATAGTAGCTGCAACAGAGCCATGGTAAATATACACCCAACTCATCTCTGCAGAAATTAATACGTAGTAGGAAGATCGTTTTACCTCATCAAAAGCTTCGAAAATATCTATACTCGGCTGATGGATGGTGCACACAACTGTTCTACCCGTGTCCACCGTGTTCCTCACTGTGCGCATCACAATGGCAGCAGCTCGAGCATCCAGCCCTGACGTGGGCTCGTCCATGAATATGATGGATGGATTGGCAACTAACTCGACGGCGATGGTCAGCCTCTTCCTCCGTTCAGTCGAGAGCCCGTTCACTCCGGGAAGCCCCACAAGGGCGTTCCTTAATGGATTCAACTCCACCAAGTCCATCACCTCCTCCACAAACATCTGAGAACAGAGTTTCTATCATCAAAACAGTGCTCGAATTTTGCCAACTATGGCGTGTCATGTATGTTTTTAAAACTCACCTTTCGTGTGTCCTTATTCACGTCATCAGAGAGACGCAGCCAGGCAGAGTAGAGAAGCGATTCGTACACGGTGACATAAGGCGAATGGATGTCGTTCTGCTCACAGTATCCACTGACTCGAGCGAATGTCTCTTGGTTCTTTGCATAGCCTGAGACGTTAATGGTTCCTTCGATGTAGCCTCCGGTCTTCCTACCAGCCAACACATCCATCAACGTCGTCTTTCCTGCTCCACTGACTCCCACCAACGCTGTCAGCACGCCCGGCCTGAACGCTCCACTCACATCTCGCAGCAGCTGAAGCCTGTCCTCTTCAACCCCCTCAGTTTTCATTTCCTGAACATGCAATAGTTTCTCAAGTTAGCAATTTTGATACACATTAATCTAGAGTATGTATTCTCAAGTAAGGACACAATGCAGTTCTGAGAGAAACACAAACTTACAGCTGGCATGTCGACATAGTAGTTGACATGATTGAATGTAAGAGAGAGGGGTTGAAATGGCAAAACCATCCCTCTTTTTGGTTCACTGCCACTGGCGCCTGTGCTTGCGTTTCTAATGGCCATTTGCAAACCTGAAATCGCACTCTTTTAGTTGACTGATTTATCATCTATGATTTATGCTCCAACAATTGCTTTGTTTGTATGAAAACAAGCCGCGTACCTTCAGAACTCGAACTTTGACGCTTTTTCCCACTCTTGTCATTGTCATCCGTTATGATGGTCTTATTGTCACCGCTAGCTGAGATAAGAGCACCAACCGCGTTAATAGGCGAAGAGTGGAGATATTTAAATATAGATAAAAATGGCTTACGTTTCAAGTATGTCAAGGCGAGGATGAATAGAATGTTGAACAGAAAAGAGAATGCGAAGAGAGCTATGATGCATATCCAGTACGCCGACTCCGTTGTGAATAAACCTCTGTCCCTCAGAAGGGTCTTTCCAACTGTGTTTTCAGTGCCATTTGTGGGCTGAATCAAACAAAAATGTATGTTAGTTTTGAAGATTCAAGTCTTATTGAATATTATGCAGCTTTTCTTGAAACTTACCGTACTCCATCTCTCAGAAAGGAACTCATTGATGGCAATAGCATTCTGTCCATACATCATAGGAGATATGTAGTAACCCCATATCATCCAGTCTTTGATATCATCTGAATATTTCAAAAAGAGATCACATTAGTCATACATTTTTATAGATTGATAGATTCATCACAAACTATCAATTTGTCGCAGACCTTTTGAGACGATGAAGCCTCCCAGCACGAAAACCAGCAGCAACATGAAGGTTCCAAGAACGTTGGCAGCAACCAAGGTTCTTCCAGCTGCTGCTATGAAACGGAACAAAGAGAGAGCCATTTGGTGCACCCCAATAAACGCCAACAGTTGTTTGAAAAACCTAGCTGCAGAAGGTGCAAAGCCGATGGTGTAGTATGTAAGGACGACCCACAGTCCGGACTCGACCACAGAGATAGGAATCCTTAGCGCCCAAAATGGCAAAGCAAAGGCCCAAGCAGGAAAGAACAGAGAGTCCCTCTGCTTGTAGAACACAGGGAGCCTGAAAACAGTCATGGCGAGCTCTTGCATCCCGTTGAACATGATGTTGATGAGACTGAAGAACAATGCACCCCAAAATTTTGCAGCATCTCCAAGTTGACCAGCCTTCATCTCGGTCCTCAAGAAGACTGTCATGGCAATGGTTGCCATGATAGTGATCTGTGTAGTCTTGAAGATGTAGACGAAGGAGCTGCGCTTCATCAAGAGCCACTCCCTCGCGAAGCAGGCCCTGAAGAGCTCCCAGCTGGAGATGCCGTATTTCTCTGTCACCAACGCTGCAGGATGCATCCGGCTCTTGTCATATGGGACGCGGAGCTCTGCAGCAAGCTGTTGGCCGATGTGGAAAGAGGTGTAGCCCTCTACGAACTCGGGCACGGATACATAACGGTAAGGCTGATCCTTTCTGTACCAGTACTGCTCTTGATCCTTCTTTGAAGTGACTTCTTGCAGAAAGTCTGCTACTCCCTTCCTCTCTGGACATTTGAACCCCATGAACTCGAAGAATTCTAGAACATTCTCCCGCGGCCCCTGGTAGACGATCTGGCCGTCTGAGATGAGGATCACATCGTCAAAAAGATCGAACGTCTCAGGAGCAGGCTGCAGAAGGGAGATCACCATGGTTACATCCATGATGTGAACCATCTGTCTCATGAATTTGATGATCTGGAAAGTGGTGGAGCTGTCCAGTCCAGTGGATATCTCATCCATGAAGAAGGCTTTTGCTGGTCCCACCAACATTTCTCCTGCATTTACCAAAGCAGGAAATTGTATAAACAAAATGCAGTTGTTAAGTTACTACACAAGAATTAACTGAAGTCAAGTTGGGATTGCATACCGGTGGTGACACGCTTCTTTTGTCCACCAGAAATGCCCCTTCTCATATCATCTCCAACCATAATATCCGCGCATATATCCAGTCCAAGAATCTTAAGGGCGTAGTCTGTGATCAAGCTCGTCTCCTGGCCAACCACAGCAGTGGCTTTCATGAATGCATCAATCTCAGAATCGGGTTTGATGCCGGCTTCTTTCTCTCTTCTGGACAGCTCAGTCAGAAGATCATACCTCGTCCCAACTCCCAAGCATCTGCCTGAGAAATCTAGAGTCTCACGAACTGTCATCTCACCATAGTGGAGATCATTCTGACTGATATAAGCACAAGTTCTTTGGGGAACAAATTCATGGAATTCATGGCCGCAGTAGGTCACTTTCCCAGTCACCTGTTCAAGAATTCAAGGTGAGAACACAAACAGATAGACAAAGATAAGGAGTTCTTGAAACTTAACAACAAAATATAAGAGTATTTGCATAACAAATGAAAAACGTGCAGTTTGTAGTAAAAAAAATGAAAGAAGCAGTAAAGAGTGTGCAATAGAAGAGAAGCATACCCTCATATCATCATCAGGTTTCCCAGCTAGAGCTTTTAGTAATGTCGTTTTCCCTGAACTTGGTGGCCCGAGAAGCAGTGTCATCCTGAATAGAAAAATTACATTACATGATGTGCATTGCAAAAGCAAAATTAGAATTCTATTTTAGAGGAGCATACCTTGACGGTCTCACAACACCACTAACATCTTGAAGAATCTGAACAACCCTTTTCTTTGATGGGGAGAGCCCAATCAGCCCTATTGCAGCCTATTGCATCATCAATCAACAGAGATTAATAGTTGAATACATTAAAATAAAATGGTGAATAGTTTAGTCAAAATATATTCCCCTTGGATGCATAATTAGTTGAGACAGTTGAAGAAATGAAGTATTTTGTGGAAGAAAAGAAGCATATATATACCTCTAATGTGTTGAGTGTTGAGTTGAGCAGAGTTGGAAGCGCTCTTGTTCCCACAAATGCATCTCCCTCAATACTCAGATTCTGGAATCTCACTTCGATCTTCGGAATCTCAATCCCCACCCTGTTAGAATACATATATGATGAGTTTAGAAATGAAGAGTTGAAAGAATAGAGTTGATTGATTGGAAAAGAGAGAGAGAAAGAGACCTGTCAGTCCTGTTCCTGAGACCCTGGAGAAACTTCTCATTATCATCCTCCACAACTCTGAGGATGCTATCCAGCAACTGCTTCTTATCATGCGCACCCAGGTTGGTGACATCCACCTCCGACTGCACAATCCTGCCGTTGCTGAGCACCTGCTGAAGCATCCCCTTCCTCAGCCGATCGTACGTCGGCAGCCGCTCTATCGCCGCCCATCTCAGCTCCGCCTCGTCGTCCACCTCCTGCCGCCGTGTGCTGTTCCGGGCGAACACGTCCGGCGGCCCCTGCCACACCTCCTTTATGCTCTGCGACCGCCAGCTCCGCCGGCTACTCGACGACGCCCCAAGCTCATCCCTCCCCAACGCTGCCGCCATTAACTAAACCACTTCCTCCACCTTCTCTTTTGCTTCTTCAGCTAAGCTAAAAATTACAATTAAATGAATCAAAAAATAAAATATTGATGTACAGTCTGTAGATGCTTGCAGTTTCTCTCTCACTAAATTTGGCGAAGATTTAGAAATAGAAAAATGGAGAGTGACAGATGATCCCTCGCATTTTGAACATATATTTATATACGTGCATGTGTGTGGGCGCGGCGCGCGTGTCAGCACGCGCTGGGTCTGGTCAAATTTGGAAAACTAGGTACAATTAGGGATGCTAACTGTTGTTCAAGCATCTCCATTCTCCTGTTAAAAACGTTAAAGGTGGACTGCTCGGGTGTTTCGCATCTACTCTACGCTCGGGAGTAAAATTGCTTCCCATTGTGTCCGTGCTGACGTGGCGGTCAGGGATTGGAGAGTTGAGTTTGACACCGTGGCTACCAGCCACACAGAAATATCGTCTCTCATGTCGTCGTATTGTTGAAAACGCAACGTGAAGATTCCCACGTTGGCCGTTTTGTTTCGAAGCGCTTCGTCGTCTGTCGTTCCTTCTGTTTCTTATCATTTTTTCAGTATATTATAATCATGATTTGTTGATGTCTGTGTCTGGCACTTATAATTATTTCAAGTATATTAGTAGTATTTTAATAATCTTAAACACCAGGCTCTAGGCATTGAATTTCAAATGTAGATCATCAATTTTGAAAGTGGGTCGTGAAACTTATTAATTTGATTTCTCTACAAAAAAATTAGGATGCGTTATAAGTTTTATTAGTACTTTTTCTTTCAGTAGGTTTTTCCACATGCTTTTGACCCACATCTTATTTGTTTTATTATCATGTAGATATTTTTCTTCCAAAATGCATCGAATGTTGTGACAACTTTTTCTAATCTATACTAATAGAAAAAGATCCAGTGTGACAAAATATTGAATTACCTAATATATCCTAATTATTATAAGAATGATTATATAAATTAAAGACTAATATTTAGAATAAAATAATTAATTCATCGTATATTAAAATAATATAAGAATATATCATTAATTAGATTACCTTATTCGAAATCTATATGATATACATCTCTTTGTTTCCTTATCAATCTAAAACAAGCTATCAAAATCTCTCTCTCTCTATCTCTCTCTCTATATATATATATATTGAATTATCTATCACTATTGAAAATTATGTAC
>JAYJMF010000080.1:1324606-1340541 GCA_036873715.1 Salvia sclarea
TACTTAGATCCGGGGAAGACATATTCTACTAAATTGCAAAAGCCTCCAATTATTGTGCCAAATTGATTACATCCTACATATCAAATTTCGTTTCAATGGTACAAACACCACATATTTCATATTTGAATTTATTCGGTTGAAAACACATGATTCCTTTAATTTTCGATATATCCAAATCTCATGAAAAAAGAGCCTCAATTAGGTCCCTATCATTTTAAATAGAAGAGGAAAGAAAGAATTCGCCGTGTTGTTTCATATACCGTTACTATTAAAAAGTAAGATAAATCGCGATGTTCGCTACACCTATGATATGCACACACTTGCATGACAAATTAAGAAACGGAAGTGCTACGCCTACGCCCCAATTGGGCTAGACTATAAATAGATAGGGCTTCCGCTTCCATCTCCATCTCCATCTCGCCGGCGCCTCCCCCTCGGCTTGGCTCCAATCCATTAAAAGCTTCTACACCAAAGAAAGGTCCCCATCCAAAAATCAAGTGAGCAAGCAGATCACCTGCACCAAATTTCCTAACTTATAAATCACTTCGTTTCTTCTTCATATACTATGTGTATTCACTTCCTGGAAATTATGCCATAGTTGGGAAGACGTACCGTGGGACGTGTTTTCTGTTTTATTTTTGCCACTTCGCCGCTACATTACATACCACCCTATTATGCAGCCTTCTTATTTCTTTCATTAGGGTTGGTTGGTTGGTTTGGATTGAGTAATCAAGCAACGCATCCGAAAGGGGGAAGGGGAAAAAGGAAATTACAGCGCTACGAATTGGCCAACATGATAGGTTTTTACTATATGTGATTGTGGTTCATTTACTTGATACGTGGTGTATGTTTAATGGTGCCAGTTTAGAAATTGATGTTGCGTATTGCTACGTATTTCAATTTGTTTCTGTAGTTTGCTTGTTATGAACGGAACGTTGTGACCTTTCCATTTCTGGATCTGCTTAGGAATATTGAAGCCGAGGCAATTGCCAAACTATATATTCGCAGCTTCAATGGCTGCCTCAGGAGCAGCCCCTCGAATTCAGCCTGGGGCGGTGGTTGCGCCATTCCAAGTTTATAGAAATTTGAGATCAGCTTCACTGCTTTCCTTTAAGTATGGTAGCCAGAATGATAGACCCTGCGGTTCCATTTCCATACCACAAAAGGACCAATGCACGTCTCAAAAATATGTGGGAAGCTATAATGGTTGTATGTTTGGAGAAGGACGGATAAATTCTTTGCGTTGCCATTGCATTGAGAGTGAAAGTGCTCGAGAGACTTCTAGAGAGGAAGCAAGTAAAAGATTGGTAAGTGATATAGCCAAGGATCTTGATGGTCAAAGGCTTGAAGCAGCACAACATTTGAAACATGAAAAGGAAGGCCCCCGGTATAATAATGAATTGGCATCGGATACAGCAATTGGCCAGAGTACTGGTAGAATGGATGCAAATTCTTTGGAGGATGAAGCGTGGGATTTGTTGCGAGCATCAATGGTGTATTATTGTGGCAATCCAGTTGGAACCATTGCTGCGAATGATCCAAGTGACTCAAATATGCTTAACTATGATCAAGTGTTTATACGTGATTTTGTACCTTCAGGAATCGCTTTCCTATTAAAGGGAGAGTATGAAATTGTTAGGAACTTTATCCTTCACACTCTTCAGCTGCAGGTAATGTAATGTCCATGATTCTTTAACTTTATTAATCATAGCGCAGCAACACATTATTATACTTTTTGCACGTTCAAAGCCATTTACTGGTTTTTCTCTACCCATTTCTATGGGCAGAAATTGACTAATGCAATCTGTCTAAGTAGTAAATGCTTATAAATACTTCTAAGTTTTAGAATTGCTCTTTCCATTGTTTCGTGCTGCCTGGTTCACTGGTTACCATAATTGCATCTTTTTTTCAAGAGGTTTAAATAATATTACGAGCTGCCAAATTATATTACTCAACTTCACACTGGATCCAAAACACTCCTTTTTGTACTCCCTAAAGATAAAGTATGATAAATTTGCATTTACGTTAGTGCATTTTCCAGCCTATAGAGATTCAAGGTAAAATGGAAGAGAATGATGACCGATCTACTGACTAAAATATAACGTTGGAGCATTAGGTAGATAGCATAACAGTAATCATAGAAAAATGGCTTCTGGATTTTTGGTTATGCTGCCTTTTGCTTTAAATTAATAATGTTTCTTCTATGTGAACAGAGTTGGGAGAAAACTATAGATTGCCATAGTCCTGGACAAGGATTAATGCCTGCAAGTTTTAAAGTACGTGTTGTGCCACTAGATGGTGATGATTCTGCAACTGAAGAGGTTTTAGATCCTGACTTCGGGGAGGCTGCAATTGGTCGGGTGGCACCAGTTGATTCTGGTTAGTAAATTTTCATCTCACTCTGGTAGTTCTGACTATCTGGACATGTTCAACATTGTGTCTGTGTTGCTCAGGTTTGTGGTGGATCATATTGTTACGTGCATACGGGAAAAGCTCAGGAGACCTTTCTGTTCAGCAAAGGATTGATGTACAGACTGGCATTAAGATGATTTTAAAGCTTTGCTTGGCAGATGGTTTCGATATGTTCCCAACTTTGTTAGTAACAGATGGTTCGTGCATGATAGATCGTCGCATGGGTATCCATGGCCACCCACTCGAAATTCAGGTTTTCTTTTGTACTATCTTTTAATTGTGTGCCATGAATGGACTGTCTTATTATACAAATGTTTTCTGTTTGGTTTGTGGAATTGAATTTTGTTCTCTTTAACAAGATATTCATATGTAAGTATTCAGGATAATAAAATGGCCCCCCAGCTCCGACTGTAAATCACAAGCCAGGGATTCTTAGTATATATGTAGATGAAGCATGATTACTAGGTTTTACCCAGTAACTTTTAGTTCTGCATAGATGTGCTGTGCTTCGATCGCCTATCTTTCGTCTGGATGGATCTTTTTCAGTTAGTAATCCTTTTGGTGGACAGAATTTTATCCTCTGCGATAGAGCTTTACCCCACTTGGCTTTTTAGCCAAAGAAAATGCTATTCATTTACTATCTTCTATGAAGTATAAGCAACAGATGCCCAGCATCCATGAAGATGATGAATGATGGCACGTGGAAAAGAGATGCCGTGAAACTAAAATATATTTTCTGTAGATGGTGGATATTTATAAAGTTTTATTGCCTGGTGTTGCTGTTGCAGGCATTGTTCTATTCAGCTCTGCTTTGCGCACGCGAGATGCTTGCTCCCGAGGAAGCTTCTGCAGACCTCACAAGGGCATTGAACAACCGGTTAGTGGCTCTGTCAATTCACATCCGGGAGTACTACTGGATTGATATGAAGAAACTGAATGAAATTTATCGATACAAGACAGAGGAGTACTCCTTCGATGCAATCAACAAATTCAACATCTACCCAGATCAAATTCCTCCCTGGCTTGTGGACTGGATGCCCCACAGAGGAGGCTATCTTATTGGAAACCTGCAGCCAGCGCACATGGACTTCCGTTTCTTCTCACTTGGAAATCTATGGTCTATAGTATGCAGTCTTGCCACCACACAGCAGTCGCATGCTATACTGGATTTTATTGAAGGCAAATGGTCTGATCTTGTTAGCAACATGCCACTGAAAATTTGTTACCCAGCATTAGAAGGTCAGGAATGGCAAATCATCACAGGAAGTGATCCAAAGAACACGTAATGCTTTCTTCTTGAAATCTGTTGCTTTTACATTGGTACGACTTCACTATTTGACAGAATGAAATATATTGTTGCTTCTTTGTGCAGGCCTTGGTCTTACCACAATGGCGGTTCATGGCCTACATTGCTCTGGCAGGTAAAGTCCAATATGTTATGCACACTTCTTATTCATGCCAGTTCTGTTTTTGTTTATTCATCGACTAATCTGTCCCAATTATCCTTCAAAATAAGGAGTTGAGTGTCTTGCATAAACATGGCATAATTTGTTGAGAGTCAAATACTTTGTAAAACCACCCTATTGTTTGCAAATTGCAACCCGATGTTACTTTCTCCTCTACGACCAATAGTCCAACTGCAGATTTTTTAATTTTAATTCTTGAAATCTTTGGTCTTTTCAGCTGACTGTAGCGTGCTTAAAAATGAATAGACCGGAGATTGCCGAAAATGCAATCAAGATTGCTGAAAAACGACTAGCAAAGGATAAGTGGCCAGAATACTATGACACCAAAGGAGCAAGATTCATCGGGAAGCAGGCACGACTGTTCCAGAGCTGGTCTATCGCAGGTTACCTGGTGGCAAAGCTCCTCATCAAAAACCCAAGTGCTGCTAACATTCTAGTGAATGTCGAAGATGCAGAGCTTTTGAATGTCTTCTCTTGTGCACTGAGTGCCAACCCAAGGGGAAAACGAAGAAAAGGACCTAAACAAAGTTTCATTATATGAATTGCTGCTCAAATCCAGTGTGATCGATTTTATTCGGGTAATGTGTCTTTCCACTCGTGATTGCAGATTTTAGCTGGCAAGAAATCTCATGTGTTTTTTCATGAGATGCCCCTCAACACATTCTTGTGTCGAATTCTTGAAAGTCACTGTATATACAAGCTTTTTGAGTACACCTGTGCGTTTTTGCAAAGTTTTTCTCTTAGCAGTTAGCTTATAAGAACCAAAATATAGTCATTGTTGTGGTCTTTTAAAAGACACCCAAAGAAACTCAAGTAATATATAATTATGTTAAAATAATAGTATTACGGATATGTTTCTACAATACAAGATCTAAAATGTTGGTAGAAAATTGATTTTCATTCAGAATAAAATTTCGATACAAATTTTTAGGTGTTGTATTCTTATTCTTACGTCATTGACTCATTGTGCTATTTTGGACGCGAGGAAAAAACTTTGATGTGGAGGTATGGCCATTGGCCGATGGAGTTGCAAATGAGTACTGTTTCACATATTTTATTTTTGTTTTAAAGTGGAGAACCATGCTCGATTATATAATCTCCCTTTTCACACATGCTACCTCACACAAATCTTTTCAACATACAAAACATAATTTATCTTTTTAAATCATTCCTTTCTTTTCTTACATTTGCATGCATATGTTGTTCTTGGAAAAATAAAACTATACATTCTCTTGTCTACATTTTTAGTTCATATTGATTTTACTAGAATAAATTTGTCCATATCTGGTACAGGTAGAATCATAGTGGGGTAAATAATAGCAGTAGAAAATATATTTCTCTAATCAGAATAAATAAACAAGAATCTCTGCGACAGATCTGCATTCCTTTCTCCATCGGTTTGCTTTATCTAGGTTTCAAACTCCAGCAAGAGAAAATAACAAATGACAAATAATACACTCATAGATAATGGATACATTCAGAAAAATGGCACAAAAACATTTTATCTGCCGATCCAAAGTGGACAAACATAAAGAAGTTGACAAGAATAGTTCTCTCTTGAGTCGAAAATACTGTCCTTCCACATAAGACAGCAAGCATGGATGGACAAGAAAGCACAAAACTCAGCCAAGACCTCTCGTCCCAACAATATTTTCCAACAGCGATGCACATCCATCTTCAAGTATATCGAGAACCTATCATAAACACAATCAAATAACTTCAGCTTTCAATCGCTTTGCTTTTTAACACAACTTGTGGAACTAAACTATTAAAGGTCATTAAGAGCAACAGAGCACTACAGGAACCGCCACTATCCGGAAACCAAAAACCAAGTTTAAACAAATTTTCCATGTGAAGAAGCATAAAGAATCTATGTTTAGCAGATTATGAAGCTATAGGTTTATCTAAGCTTGACAGTTGGAAACTACAAGCTCATGTGCCATGGATGTTTCTACATATAAACCATCGTAAGCTTCTTGTTGAGATAGGACTAACTGTCGGAATACCACGAGCATCAGTTTGTGATGCGGTTCCTTCTAACCTCATTCAAACGAGAAATTCTATTTAAACAGAGCATGAATATGAAATTTATGTCATAAGTGTACAAAGGTTAGCAGAATAAAGCTAGAGGAAACCATCATTACTTTGGCTGTAAGTTCAAGCTCACCTTACACAGACTACAGAACAACTTACTCCTATGTTTTATCTAAATGTGATAGAAGCATATAAATTCAAATGAAACATGCAATTGGAATCCCCACATACATCAGATGCCTCCTAACACGTCTTCTCGTATTATATCCATCCTAAAATGGTCATAACATCTCTGGTTCTAGCTAATAAGCAAATTCTTAGGATGCTATTCCAAAGAGAGGTATTTATTTGCATTACCTTCTCGAAACCTTGTTGTCCACCATAATATGGGTCAGGCACTTCGGTTTCATTATGCTGCTTGCAGTAGGAACACATCAACTGAACCTGCAAACATCCATTCATTGATAGCAACAAGCAAAAGCACGATATTTCAACGAAAGGAATTTTGACAAAAAAAACTTAACACAAAACAACCATGCGAATTGCGGATACAAACCTTCTTAGCTGCATCAGCAGGGAATGTCTCTCTGTTCTTCCACCTCTCAAATGCCGCAAGTATATCATCTTAGAACAAAAGAATCAGCACCAGAATTAGCCTCATCCGTTTACCAAATTCCTTGTTTTGTTCAACCATATAATAATAAGGCAAAATACACTCGCTTTATCCCCATAAATTGACCTAGTCACAGTTTTATCCCGACCTTAATTAGTATATCACTCAAGCCTCAAAATGATTTAGCCCGTTAATGATTTCCTGTGTCGGAGAGTCCAGTTGGCTGTTGGGTGGCATTTCAACTGATATACGTACTTGATTACATTGGAAAATTTATTATTCCACAATTGTCATAACAGCATTCTTTTCCTATAAAAAGGACACAAAATGATGTTATTTTAATGATCGGAATATCTGATTTTCCATGTTACTACGATTGATATCCGGTTGCCAAAATGGATTTCCGACCCCGGAAAACTATTAATAAGTGGGGCTAAACAATTGAACTTTAACTAATACCAAATACTACATAATAGGCATCTATAAATCATTTGGATCATCAAAATGCAAGGACTAAAATAAACACATACCTTTGTTCTGCCTGTCCATGGCAAGAATGAGATCAAAATCTCTGAAATCAGACGACCTTATTGGCCTCGATATCGAAGTTATCTCAATTCCACGCTTTTTTGCAGCTGCTATCATTCTTCGGTCTGCTTGATTACCCTTCGGTAATCATCACAAATAAAACAGAAATCATCACCACTCCATTCTGCAACTACACTTAAAGAATACTTTTTTACTATTCCCCTGAATTTCCCATAACAAAAATCACGCACACGCACACAAATACCTCATGATAATTGATGGTTCCAGCAGAATCAATGCAGAATTGGGAATCAAGATTCCTTTGCTTGACGAGGTGGGTGAAGACGCCTTCAGCAGCCGGGCTTCTGCAAATATTGCCGAGACAAACAAAGAGAACTGAAAATGGCTTATTAGCAGAGGCTGCCGATGGCGCCGAAGCCATTGATGATCGATTTCCTAATAAATATTTTTTGGGTTTTACTGCGCTGCGCGTTTATGTGAAATTGGGAAGGGGAGTGGCAAATTGGTAGGAACTAGTCCAAAGTTGCAGTTAATTTGTTTCTTTTTGTTTTTCCTCTGAATACTGTAAAAAGTGAATCTGATGCTCAAATAATTGTCTTCTTTTATGTATTTACCAATCTATCTCATGCTATCTGTTTTGTTGACCTTCTTTTTGCCTTAAAACGGAGGAGTCAGCAGGAGTTAGTGAATTAGTTTTTGATTTTATATTCCATATTATTAATTCAGGCTTTTGTTGCGGTTGTAAAATAGTACTAGTACTACTTCATTTTACTTTGAATTTTTTAAATGAAATGACCGTGCGCATGGTGCAATGAAACACGAAATATAAGTTGCCCCAAATTTATTGTCTGTAGTGTAGAAGCGTACTATAAATTTCATAAATAACAGGTCCAATTGTTTTTAGTATAGGAGTAGTTTAGTTTTTCATTTTTCGTCCATTTTGGAAAACCAATGAAAAAGGTTTAAGTATGAAAAAGTAAATAAGTTTTGTATTCCTCAACAACCTTCTCATTGTTTATGTGCAGCCAACTCCAAAACACAT
The DNA here is from genome assembly GCA_036873715.1 of Salvia sclarea. Taxonomy (NCBI): domain Eukaryota; kingdom Viridiplantae; phylum Streptophyta; class Magnoliopsida; order Lamiales; family Lamiaceae; genus Salvia; species Salvia sclarea. The sequence goes on from JAYJMF010000080.1 coordinate 1,332,723, forward strand.
TTACACTATATATATATACACACACTACATATATCAGTTACAGGAAAGTGGAAATCTCGAGTTAGAAAACACATGGAAAAAAACTAACCTATTTGAGTGTTCATTACCTCATTTCTTATTTTGCTAGAACATGTCAAACTCTACTCCATCTCCCCTCTCCTCAAATTCCGTGGGGAGTTTGCTTTTCTTGCTGTAAGAAACAGTGTCAGAGAGAACATTTCCGAAATCGAAGAACTTGGGCATCTCGGGTGGCGTCTCGCATCTGATCAAAGCCCAGTTAAGGCCCTCGAAGAACGGATGCTGCTTGATTTCAGCAGCCCCCTTTGCAGACCCAAGCCTACTCTCTGTCTCCTTCTTCAGCAACCGTCTCATCAAGTCACGAGCTTGAGAGCTGACCATCGGAGACTGTGGAAACTTGAGGCACTGTGACACCACGTTCGATATAGTATCCTCGTTGCTGGATCCTTTGAAGGGCGTCTTACCGTATAAAAGCTCATACAGGAAGATCCCAAACGTCCACCAATCCACAGCACTCCCGTGGCCCTCCCCTTTGATGATCTCTGGTGCCAGGTACTCGTGTGTGCCCACAAAGGAGTTGGATCGTGCAGTAATGGGCTCGACTACCAGCTGTGGCAGCGGGATGACCTGAGCGGCTAGCTCGGATTTCAGTTTTCGGGTTCTGGCTGCAGCGGTTAGGAACTTTGGCGTGAAACACGAGAGCTGCCACGAGGGTTGGAGGCAGAAGGGGTGTATGCAGCTAGAATCCGAGCAGGGACTTGACGTCTTCCTCGGTGTCTCAGCAACGCGAGAAGTCGACCTGAGTAGTGTAGGGTTTGCAGCGCATCTGAGGGATAGGTCGAAGTCTGAGAGCATGATGTGGCCGTCTTCACGAACCAAGATGTTTTCGGGCTTCAAGTCTCTGTATACTACACCAAGCATGTGAAGGTACTCCAACGCGAGGAGTATTTCAGCAGCATAGAACCTGCATGTTTTGATAAGCCCCAGATTCAGATTAGGAGCACAAAAGAGCATTTTTCAGAGATTCAAATTGTTTTGGATCGACTCGTAAATGACAAAGAATCTCTTCATTCATGCAGTCCATATGCATTCACAAGGATATCCAAAAATTCTAGATCTTCCGATATCATAATCGCTATGGGTATTTTAAAGCTTTTTGCTGCATCTTTCTATCAAGAAGGCACAAGATGTCATGAGGCACACACTCCAGTGCACCTACCATAATTAAATCTTAATTGTGTTTACTAAACCCTACTTGTGGGTATTAAACCCTAAGTGGGGATTGATGAACCCTGAATGGGTAGATGCACCTTACATCCATCCAGATGAACACAAGTTTTTTCCATATCAGAACTAGTTGTCTATTCACCTATCTGCTTATTGCTAGCACTGTAAAAATGCTTTTAGAGGAAATGGAAAAGATGTTCTTCCTGTCAACAACTATTAAAATAAGAAAGACTGATCCCCATAAAATTCTCCAAAAATCAGTATCTATTATTAACAAGGAAGACAGAAAATAATTCCTAGCAGCGGAGAATCCATATCTGTTATAACCTTCTTTCTTTTTTCTGCCTGGATCACATATCAAATTTTGGAGCATTATTAATGGGAAACCTAAACGATCTAGAGTGTTTCTTAAGTATTCAGTTTTTTTCAGCTTGTCATGTTAGAGAAGTTTTGTTGAAAATGAAACATACTAGTCATGAGCAGAGCCGAACAATTTACCTGGCTGCTTTCTCCGGAAAACTCCTAGTGAGCTGCTTTTGGCGAAGCACATGCAGATCACCCCCTGGACAGTATTCCATAACCAAACACAAATACTTATTCGTCGTAAAATGGGCATAAAGTGTAGGAAGAAAAGGATGATCCAGAATTTCGAGGATCTCTTTTTCAGTTTGAGCCCTTTGCATTTTCTTTCTGCTACTCAAAAATTCATTATCCACAACTTTAACGGCAAAGAGGCAGCTTGTGCCGATCAGCTGAGAGAGGTAAACCGTGCCGATATCTCCACCACCTATCTTCCTCAACAGCTTAAAATGTGTCATGCCTAATCTACCATGCTGCTTCTGGACAGATCTTATGGCTTCCCATCTCAAGTCCTTCGACATATGAGGCCGATAGCCACTTCTACTAGACCCACTGAGATAGCTCTCATCGCTATAGCTTGTGGTGCTGCTATATTCTCCTATGCTACTTTTTGAACTTTGAGAGAAGTCTCCCTTTTCCCTTGATCTCGATCTTTCATCAGCTTTCGTCATAACACTCTTTGTTTTGCTAAAGGCATGTGGAACATGATAATCCTTACTCGCACTAGAATCTAAGGGATTAGAACTGACTACAACGTCTGCATTATTGCTCGATGATGGGGATGGTTTCTCCAATTCTTCCCATCGCTTTTCCAAGACAGAGTCCGGTGTTTGGTGGGCTAGTTCGCTAGTCTCATAATCATTATCATCCTTAGGTCCTTCACTACGTTGACTGCGATTCTTGGTAGTGAATGTCCTTTTTGGCATAATTTTCTTCTTGGCAATGCTTTGGGTTTTTAAATTTTGTTCACATAAACCAGAACCTTTCTTGGGGCTTCTGATTTGCTCCGATTTCAGATAATTCTTGTGCCGCCCACTTGATGTTTGTGAACTCTCACCCGGGACGGGAACCACTTCATCCAACTCTTCGACTTTCTTGTTAATGGGAATCGGAGGGATTTTGTCCGAAACAATAGAAGACTGCCCCTTTCTCTCAGATTCAACAGCCTTGGGTGATATATTCAAAGAGCTTCTTTCAGGTACTAATGATATCTCCATCAAATTCCCTTTAACCTCATCAAGATGTTGACCAGTTTCACCAGCCTCGATAACTACAGCCCTAAACACCTTTTTGACAGCTCCTACTTCTGAAACCCCGGGAGAAGCTGACGGCCTTGACGTGCGCTTCTTCACTGCTGCCATCTCCGACGCTTGAGAGATGCATAGCCCTCTAAGAGCCTGTTTCAAACTCACTGGTTCTGAAATCCCAATGCCCGAAGCATGAGAAGGGCCGACTCTTATTGGCCTTTTCATGGCACTTTTGAATAACGTGCCTCTAACGAGTCGTTGTGACTGACCAATACCTCGACGAGAGCTCCCAATCTCGATTGCTTCGAAGATTTTGTTGATGTCATCCTCGATACTAGGCTTCTTTAGAGATTTTCCCAAATTATGCTTTCCAGTGTCACGACTAATTTTAGATTCAGAGTCGTAGCTTTCTGTCAACTCGATAATTTCATGAGTACTGTGCAACACACTCATGGTCGTGTAAGGAAATCTGCAGGCGACTCTTCAATCATGCCAGAATTTAATTTGCACTCATGCAAATTACCTTGAATTAAACAGGAGACATGTATCAGCTATAGTCCCAAGAAATTAACAACCAATATTCAGTTGAAACTATAACAAGCTGTTTTTGCATCACATTGGCCTCTCTTCTACGATTTTTACCACACAGTTGGGAGTTATAGCTCAAGTCATCTAATAAAATGGAAGACTTCGTATGACATTAAAGTAAAATGATGAAAGCAGAACCAACCACAACTTAAAAAATTTCAGGCAATTAGCTGTGTCAGTTGTGATGGCAACTCATCCATCAAGTTCTAAATGTTTGTGCTGAAAAAGTTGTCTGCAAAAATCTCATAACTTTAGACAGCAATAAGCAGATCCAAAAGTTAAGTTCAAGCAAAGATCCTACTTTTCTTCTTTTACCTATTTGATATCCTTCATGCTTAAATCTAGGAATTGTTTCATACAAAAATCCAAGAACTCTCGCATTAACCTATTAGACAATATGGAGATCACATGAGCTTGGTCAAGAAATTCACAGAACCAGGACACTGAAAGTAACAAAAAAGAGTTTACAAACTGCGGAGGGGATTTTTTTTTTTTTAGCTTTTTGGTTGAATTTGAAAACCACAAAGATCACCTTTTGCACACAAAAAGGAAAAGGCACAAACCATTAGCACAACCTATCATTCTTGTTCATACAATAAAGCCCACTTTGAGTAATTGGATGAGAAAATATGAAAGAAGCTGATCAAAAAAATCTGATTGATTACATGTTGTCTCTCTCATGTCCAGACTAATAACAAGGATACATCAACTAGCTGGACCACTCTTCATCCCACTACAATCCAAGCCAAAATAGTAAACACAAAATTATCCTAAAATACAGATTTCACACATTAGCATACCCAAAAAAAAAGCTAGAACAGAAGAGAGAAGGTACCTGTTGTAAGGATCAAAGCAGCAAGATAAGGGCAGAAACAAACACTCTCTCTCTCTCTCTCTCTCTGTATCCTCTCTCCTAAAAAAATTTCAAAATAGAAAGAAAAAAAGAGCATAAAGGGAACGCAAAACAGAAAAAAAGAAAAGAAAAGGAGGAAACAAGAAAACCCCACAAATTATATTGGAAGAAATATATAGAGCATCAACAATTTCAATTTGTTTCAAGAAGGACACGAGAAAGCGAGGGTCGGCGTAATTGCAAAATTGAAGTAGGGAGTAAAAGGGCAGCATACAAGTGAAGACTGTAAAGCACAGAGAGAGAGAGAGAGAGAGAGAGAGAAAGGGAGGGAGCGGGGAATTCTTTATGCAAATCACGAGAAGAAGCGGCGTTTTTTCCTTTTGGCTATGAATGATGATGATGATGATGATGATAAACAGTATAGTCTAAAAACTAGTACTACTTTTTTGTGGGTACTAAAATGGCGGAAAAGGAGAGATTTGAAGAAAATTGGATTAATAAATAGAAGAATTCTTCAACAGTGCTTTAGTGAGCGAGAGGCATACGTAGTAGTAGTTGGTGTGTAGGTGTGAGGTTTTAGTGGAGGGAGGTGTGGTGTGTGTCTGTCAAACTGAAATCAACGCCATTGATGTGGATGTCATTCTTTCCCCTGCAACTCCTCAATTTTATTTCAATTTTCAACCACCTTCTTTTCAATAAGTATTCCTCTTATTATGTCCATTTTACTTTTTAATAAGTATTCTAGGTCACACTTTAGGATAAATTAATGATATCTTTTCTTCATCCATCCAATTGTAATACTCTCCGTAATTAATAAATAAGTGTATGTTATGTATTTATCGTAATAATTAATAGGGTATACAAGTAAAATTGTGTATTTTATTAGTATGTGTCATCATTTAATGGTTGTAGACATAAAATGCAAAGAGAGTGGTTGTTTTGAAATGAATTACACTTCGAGCAGGTAGTTTGTGTATAGTTAATATCCTCCATTGGTATATTTATGATAAATCCTACCTATGAGTAATAAATCGTAACCATACAAATGAGACAAAATTGTAGTACAAATAAATACTAGTATCTTTATACATTTAGGTTTTTAAGTTATATACTAATAAGTAGTATTTATTTTCAGGAATTACTCCATAAATCACAATTTTTGCATGAAAATAACAAATTTGGCATGATTTTGATATTTTGTATAGATTAGGAATGACCAATTTATTTTCCTACTAGATGTTAGCGTCCCAATATATATACACTACATTAAACTAGGCGTTCATATAAAAATAAAACCGATTATATTCACGTTCAATAATGCATAAAATTGGGTATTTTTAATTTGCACATGTGGATAGCTGATTGGTGGAGTTGGTACTACTATTTTACCTTGGGGAATCATTTTTTTGGCTAAAAATTGTGTACACAATTACTTACTCTTTGTTTAGAGACTGATTTGAGTAATTCGACTTTGTCTTGCATAATCCCAACGTGTTTGTCGCAAGCTAACACCACCTATATATCAACTCTTTTTTCTTATCTTGCATTCGCCTTTGAACTACGTTTCAGATATTAATTATATACTAGCTTTCTATTTTTGTTGATGTCATGGACTCTCAAATATCAACCCAACTCGTTGTGTTCTCAACTAAAACTAAAGCATAGCTAGTTCGACCAGGGGTGAGCAAAATACCCGAAATCTGAATATCCGAACCGAACCAAATCGAAATAAAAAATTTGGTTCGAATTTTTCGGATCGGATCGGACCGGTCTAATAGTAATCCGAACAAATCCGAAATCCAAAATATATAAACATATATATATATATAAATATAATATTATTAATATTATATATATAATATACATGTTATATATAACTTTAAGTTATATTATAATATATGTTATAATATATAGGCAAAATTATTTATTTATATTAAAATAATACACATGAATTTTGGGATTTTCTAATTTTTTTATTTATTTTTATGTTTATTATAGCCGAATTTCGGATTTTTCGGATCGAATCAGATTTATCCGAAAAAAGTTCGTATTTTCGGATTCGGATCGGATCACATTTTAGGCAAAATTCGAATTTTGCAAAAATTCGATCCGAAATCCGAATACTCACCCCTAGAAAAATGACATGTACTAATAAATTAGCTAAGAGAATTTTGATGTTATTAAGGGGAAAAGAAAAATCAACAAACTTTATCTACAAAGTAAAGGGCTTTTTATAATTTAAAATGATTTATCAATTTAAAATTATTTAATTTCGGTCCCATTCACTATTTTAGGTATTAATCATATATATATACGGATTGTCATTGTCATAGATACGTAAAGCAATTTTTTTTTGGCAACAATTATTCATGATAAACAAAGCATGAAATTCATACTACAGTTAGAAAAGGTAATATTTAATACATACGGAGTATATGATTGTGTATAGATTTATTGCCAATTTTTTTTGTCAATAAATTACTCCCTCCGTCATCTTTATCTTGGCACACTTATCTTATTGGGTTGTCATTTAGTGCAATTGATGCATTGTGGATTTGATGGCAACGAGAATGGTGATAGATTTTGCATTATGATAGTTGATGTCATGAGAGATTAATCGTTTGCTAAAATTATTTGCTACATGAATTTTATTTATTTTATATTATTTGCTTTTTGTAAAGTTTTGTTAGTATACAGTTGGGAAAAAATATTTTCTTTATTGTAAATTTATAATGTTTAATCTCATACGTAGAAAATTTTGATCTCCATTTTACTACTTTTCTGTTTTTGAAAAATTATTAGTTTGCACTATTTATATTAATCATTAGAAACATAGTTATTATCAATATATTGTATATAAAACTATAGAGAAAAATAATATAATAGCCATTTTGCTATAGAGAAGATAAAATTTAATCATCTAAATAAAAAAGATAAAAATTAACTTCTCCTACTTTATTAACTCTTTTCTATTTTTATTTTTTTAATTATTTGTAAGATTTGGATATTACTTAAAAATGGATATGTATCCCCTTCAAATCCTCTGCTAACAACGTGTACAAACACGAGTGACATTTCAAATTATTCAATAGCTATTTTGGCACATTGCCATTTTTAAATTTTAATTTCGTAACTAATCTTGAAAGCTTTCAATTTCTATTTCAATTCCGTAACTACTTTTTAGTAATACTTCGTGAATTCTAATCTTTCGAATTATTTTACGTGAATTGATTTTAAGATAGTTTACATCGTGAATACTCATCTTCTTCGTTGTTTACGTGAGTTGGTATTAAGGTAGTTAATTTCGTGAATTCTCACAATTCTCGTCTTTGACGTGAAATGGTATTACGGTAGTTAACCTCATGAATGCTAATCATTTTCACCTTCTACTTGTATTGATATTAAATTAATTAGTTAAATTCGTGAATTCTCATGATCTTTTTCATTTGTTTACGTGAATTGGATTTAATGTAGTTAATACCGTGAAATTCGTGAAATCTCTTATTTTTGTCGATATTTGAGTAGC
>JAYJMF010000080.1:1340641-1377603 GCA_036873715.1 Salvia sclarea
AAAAAATCATTTTCAATAGTTTAGGATATAATTGATAATAACAAGATAGTTTGGGGTTTAAAGTGATAATTACCCAATGTTTATTAATAGTGATATTCATATCCCTCCTAACTACAACCAAGTCAACCATTAAAATTGTGTTAAGTTGAACATTATGTTATTAATATTATATATTTTTTATAATTATTTTATTACTAATTTATCTATAAAAACTAGCCAAATAATTAATAATAGCCCATGCCAATGCATAAATATATACTAGATTGATATAAAATTAATTTAATTAGTAAATCTCTCGAATATGTAAAAAATAAATTTCAATTTATTAGTATATTTTTTTAAAGGAATATGTTACTAGTATATTTTATTTGCTTTACTGGCTGTGATCAATTTGATGTTAAAAGTTTACCTAATTGTAATTGTGAATATTTTATTTGTAATGACTATATAGTAAAGTTATACTTATTCTGGTAAAAGAGTATGACATGATTTTGGAGACTTATAGGACATTAAATTAGTAAATCCCTTATTTTTTGTGATTTAAATGTTGAAATATAAATTAATAAATTGTAGAAGAAGCATAGAACAAAAGAAAAAAATTACGTACATTCGGATATACTGTTTATTTTAGTTAAGTTGGGATTTAGTATTAATTTATCGTTTAATTAAAACAAATGTACTATAGTGTATCTCTAGAAGAAATAGAAGAAATGTACAGTTGATAATTTATGTATTATCATACTGTATCGATAATATGAATATTTATTTTATACAAATTTGTATAGTTCGAAAAATTTACAAATATTTTCCCCCTTCCATTTTTGGCACTTTGATCAGTTGAGGCAACCTATCTAGATATGTCAAATGGGGTCAATCCAACATTGTCACTGTGCTAGATATAATCGGGATACATTAATTCAAATTGGGCTATATTAGTTTAGGAGTGTTCGGTGCTTGGTGAATTAACTACTAACAATTAACATTATTCGATTAAAAAAAACATATTGGGCTTTCTCTAAAAGCCATATTTTGTTCCGACTAGGACAACCTGAAGCCTGCTTTAGGCCCATTTGAATGATAGTTGTGCTACAAACTTTAAAGGTTGAGAATCGGGCACCAGTCTTTGGCAAATTTCCGTCCCGACCCGAGTCCCGTCCTGAAACGGGATCCCGAAGTATTGCCGATTTTATAGACGAAATACAAGATTAATTCGGGATATTATAGACGAAATATTGACACTTTTTAGTTTTGTATCCTAAAAATAAAAATCATAATTCTCCTAATTTTCTAATTTTATAGACGAAATATTGCCAATCTTATAGACGAAAAACTAGATTAATTCGGAATATTATGTTCCTGTTCGGGTATTTTGTGGCAATTAGAAAACAGGATGGGACGGGAATAAAATTATTCCCACTTCGTGCTTCGGATTTTCTCATAATCCCGACCCGGACCGGAAAATTCTGGATTTTCGGGATTCGAAATTTCGAATTTAGGAACAGATTCCCGGCCCCGTCACAATTCTCAGTCCTACTTATATCTAATTATGTGATTTTCGTAATTGTGATGTTATTTTTTACATATCCAATTCCTGCGCTTGATAGACTGTCAAACTATAACTTCAACAATAACATTACAGAAGAATTGCACACTATCAAAATGCTAACATACTTGTAATAATTTATGATCACATTTTAAAATTAAAACTCTCAATTCGCAAATACCTCACAGGCTCACACACACACGCACACACAAAAAAGAGAGAATCTTGATAGATTCACAACATTAATACTAACTAAATTAATACTAACTAAATTTCGAATAGGATAATTTGATTGTAAAATCATAAACTATAAGTAAATTATGATTTTCTCATGAATTATAAAATTGGTAATTTGTTAACGTGACACTATTTTCCGGCGTCCAAAATGATTTGGTTGGACAAATTGGCTATAAAATCATAAACAATAGATGAATTCCGATTTTTTTTATAAATTTAAAAAAGTCGTGGATAAATACATATACTATTGATATTTCTTAAATTTCGGCCAAATTAAAACGGACGTAGAACTACTTTCCGTAGTCCGAAACAACGTAGTTTTGTAATTCTCGTGTCTTCTCCATCTTTATTCTAAAGCGCTACTTCACATAATTGCTCTATCGTCACTCTTCTTTTGAAACGAAATTGTGTGAAATTACACGAAATAATTAGAACGATGAAAAATTATGTGACATAACGTTACAACGAGTCAACGATGAGCCTTATAGAGAGAAGCGAGAAGATAAAGCGATTATTTGAAATAGCTTTTTGAGAGAGAGAGAGAGGACCAAAATTACAAAAGTACGTTGTTTTGAACGATGAAAATAGTGCTTCATTTGTTGCCATTTGGCCGAAATTTAATTTGGGAGAAGTTTAAGAATCATTAATAGTTTATGTATTTACCCACCATTTTTTTTATAGTTTATAAGAAAATCGGAATTCATCTATAGTTAATAGTTTTACAGGCAATTTGTCGTTTTAGACACTGAAAAATAACATAACGTCAGTTTCAATTTGGTCGGAATTTAAATTCCGGGAAAATCAATAAATGTCAAAAATGTCAAAAGATTATGAATTTAGCATATTTATAGGGAAAATTGAAACTTTTTTTTTTTTAATCAGGCAAAGGTTAAAGAATTTTATAGAATGATGGCACAAGCAGTACCACAAAAAGCTCCAAAGGAAACGGAGCAAAAATTACAAGCCTCTCAAAGTCTCCACCAAAGATTTATTATCCCAGTCCAAAAACGAGCCTTCGGAAGTCGTGATATTTCCAACTCGAAACCAGCTCCAAAAATGACATTTGATTTCCTCTTCCAATCGCCTAGATTCGAACACCATCTTGTTTCTCCACTTCCAAATTACCCAAATAAAACAAATCCACAACCCCCCTAAGCATTTTCTCCATTTACCTCCGCGTAGAGCCGAAGCAAACGCAACGAAGTGGCTGCTCATGTTCCGTGGCTCCGCCCACACAAATCCGATCCACCGGGCCATCTTTTTCCAAAGGTGTGCAATATCAGGGCAAAACAAGAAGAAATATTCCGCCATTTCCGGGACTGCATCACATCTTTTGCAATATCTATCCGTTACAGGAAGATCAATACGTTTGGCCAAATTATCGCAAGTCGGGAGACGATTCCAAATCAGCCGCCACGCCGTGACTTGAGCTTTCATCGGCGCCGCTGCTTTCCAAATCCCTTTCAAACATTCATGATTAATAGCGACGTCGCCTCCCTCACTCCGCATCTCCGAAATGTTTTTGTATGCTGCCTTAACCGAGAAGTTTCTGATTTCTTCCCTTTCCAAACCCAACTATCATCCACCCCCTCACGCAGCTTGAAATTTCGAAGCAAATCGGTTAATTCTGTCAGCGTTCGAACCTCTCTCTCCAACAGGTTTATTCTCCATGGAATCTTCCAAACCCACTCATTATTAATCCACTTTCTCATCTGATTAATCATACCCTCTTTGTTCAGGCTGAGGTTGTAAAGTCTCGCAAACTTCACTTTGAGTTGTTGTCCCGCCCATAACCTATTCCAGAAACTGGTATTGCGGCCATCTCCTAGGACCACTTGCAATTTTTTCCAGAACCAGCTCCCTCGATTTCCCTCCACCATTCCATAACTTTAGCCCACCACCCTCCACGAGCAGCCCTCCTCCCCACCATCTTAAGGCCGTCCTGCTCACAAACAAAGTTACCATGTCTAGACGTCATGACCTTAGCCCACAGTCTATCTTTTTCTTTCAAGAGTCTCCATGCCCATTTGCACATCAAGGCTTCATTAAACCATCTCAAATTTTTTGATGCCCAATCCATCTTCCTTCTTGGGTAGACAAATATGCTCCCATTTAACCCAAGCAATTTTTTTGGCATTGATGTCACCTCCCCATAGGAATTTGCACTGCAAGGTCCGAATACTTTTTTCATTCGCCGCAGGAAGAGGAGCAAAGGATAGGAGGTAAATCGGTATAGCGTTGAGGATCGAATTAAGAAGAGTAATTCTCCCCCCATCGATAATTTATTCGCCTCCCAACTCTTAATTCGTCTCCCAACTTTCTCGATCATTCCAGCCTATCCGCTATTTCCCCTCATATTCCCACCAACGTTCATCCCAAGGTAGGCAATTGGCAGAGCCCCAACTTGACAACCGAGAGCGTTAGTCATCGCGCTTAAGACCTCTTCCTCAATAGTTATCCCATATACACAACATTTATCAAAAATGACGGCCAAACCCGACAGCTTTTCAAAATTTCTCAAAAGCAATTTGATAGATACCGCATTTCCCAAGTCACCCTCGACCGTAAAAAGAATATCGTCGGCATATTCTATGTGTGAGACCACAATGTTATCAAACCCAATCTTCACAGGAGAGATTAAATTATTAGATAAGTTTCTAATAATTTATGTTTTTATAACCGATTTTCCCTTTCAAATGTACATATTGATTTATAGAAACTTCTATTATAAACCCCAAAAGATGTCCCTAATGGCTAATACTAACGAGGGAATAGTTCGGATATGAAATATAAAGTTTGGCCATTTTATAATTTTGTAAAAGTTAATTGACGTAAAATATACTAAGTTTGGCCATTTTATAATTTTGTACAACTTTTAAAATTTTAAATGGAATATCTCAATTTTTTCTTTCTATTTTTCCTACAAAATCAAATACTAGCTCCCAAATCGAATTTTATGTGGCAAAATCAAATTGACGTGACAAATTAAACTATTTTATTTTAATTCAAATTAATTTTAATATTTGTGCAACATAGTAATTACTATTATGCTACTATTCATATATTGAAAATGGGTCAAACGCACACTTCAATTCCTACAATAATATTTTTTCTCATCATAATTCATACTGTAATTCATAACTCACACTCACATCACACCCACAACTAGTGAATTTATATAAGCCCAAATTAAATCTTGAATTAATCCACCTATTTCGCCTAAGGATTAAAGCTTTGTAGCGCGCACGAATTCGAATCGAACTCCGCTAGTAATCTCGAATGGAAGCAGCTCAGAATGACAACGGCAACTCCGCCGCCGGCGAGGAGGAGGAAGAGCCCATGGTTGGGCCCGGCCCGGCGCCCCGCGCCCGACCCAAACGCCCTCTGCAGTTCGAACATGCCTATCTCAATACGCTCCCCTCCGCCAACATGTATGTGTGTTAATTATTTACGTATGTAGGGTTTTAGGGTTTGGGGTTTTGGTTTGAGGAGAAACGACATGTCAAGGAAAATGTGTAATTATTCTAGAGATGGAATAATTTGTTCGTGAATTGAATGCAGGTATGAGAAGAGTTATATGCACCGCGATGTGGTTACGCATGTTGCTGTTTCGGCGGCTGAATTTTTTATATCTGGGAGTGCGGATGGTGCGATATTTAACTCAACTTAGCTGTCATGTAGTTGCTTAGATGATTTATTTGCTGCTATTTTTCTCTTGTTGATTTGAAGTTCGGATATTTAGTTTGGACATTGCTTCTGTTTGTAATTCACTGCCTTAGATATGCCTGAAAGCACCTTGATTTCCACTCGTCTTCGAGTTTTTCTACTAAATGGAAACTGTTGGAAAATAAAGTGTTGGGAGTTTGGTTGATTGATGAAAAGGAAAGAAGTGAAATGATAAGTCGGCTGACTCTCAGATCAGATAAAACATAAATCTTTTCCCTTCTCTTTTGTTGGACATCTGTTCCTGCTGGCGTTCTGGCAAAAATAATTTCCTACAGAATCAGTTTACAGACTTCGAAAAATAGAGATTTCCAGAAAAATGGGAAATAAAAATTTGAGTGATACTTTTATTTTTTAATGGTCATCAAATCAGGTCACTCCTGCATCTTTTAAGTACAAAGAAAATGGCAAACTGTCCCTCAACCTTTCTCCTGTACTAAAATACGTAATACTGTAATTTGTTTTTGGTTAACATTGTAGATGATGATCTAAAACCTACTGAGAACAACGTATGTATAAATCCTACTGTATTTTTTTTTTCTTTGGAGCTCTTCATTTCATTGTTTGTGTCATTTAGAGGTGATATTAGGTTGCCACTGCTGTACTAAGCATTAGTCTTTTTACAGGCCATATAAAGTTTTGGAAGAAAAAAGCCACTGGTATAGAGTTTGCAAAACATTTTAGGTCCCATCTTGGTCCAATTGAAGGCCTTGCGGTGAGTTCCACTTTTATCATGCTTTTATTAGAAATTTTATTATCAGGTGGTTTACATCATTCTAGCTCTGGTAATTCTTGTTATGCATGCTTCTGTTTTTTTCTCCGTCTTAAACTTACTTTGTACAAGTAACAATAACAAACCCAAGGTATAACTCTAGCTTCTGTAATCATTTACTTCATTTGTCTCTATTGGATATGACTTGTTTCACCACAATCTCTTCATATCAATAATCACCCTATTCTTTTATTGTGTGGCAGGTTAGTGTAGATGGTGCTCTTTGTTGTACGATTTCAAATGACCGCTCTGTGAAAATATATGATGTATTTAACTATGATATGATGGCTATGATACGTCTTCCTTTTGTGGCTGGTTGCATTGAATGGGTCTACAAACAAGGGGATGTAAAAGCAAAAGTAGCCATTAGTGATCGTGACTCTCCCTCTGTCCACATATATGATGCTCGATCGGGTTCAAATGATTCCATTTTATCTAGAGAGGTATCTTCCTCTTTTCATTTTTCACAATAAGATGTGAAGCTGAGACTGGCAGTTGATAAGATTGCCTTGGGAACAAATTATCATGCGCTAAATCTTGTGAGCAGATACACATTGGACCGATAAAATCTATGAAGTACAACCATGAATACGATACTGTCATTTCTGCAGACGACAAAGGAGTCATTGAATACTGGAGTCCTGCTACGCTTCAGTTCCCAGAAACTGGGTAAGATTTCTATGTCTGAGATGTGCTTGATTTCAGTGTCCAGATATTGGAATTCTCTCTATCCCATTTCTGTTCCTGTTCTTTAAATTGTTGCTGCTCCCAGCAACTGAAGTTTTCTTTATGGATAAAAGAGAAAATATACCTTTTAAACTGTTGCTGTCCCCTGCAACTAATTTTTTTCTTTATGGGTAAAAGATCAAGATATGAGATAACGAGTTTTAACACAGTCAAGCCTATGTTACCTTTTAAAGGCAGTTGATATCCTTATGGCGGGTGTATTGGAGTCTGTCAGGTGTTTAGATTATACTTATCTTTTATGCTGCCATTTTGACCCAGTATGGTTTTTAAATTTATCTTTTGTATTTTATTTATTCCATTGGGTGCTTGTATTATTGCGGTAGATATGGAATTCCTTGGTTGCTATTAGTAAGATGCGAGTTACCATATGATCGTGGACTTCTGGGTCTGGTAGTTGTTTCTGTATGTAATGTGTTATTTGGAAAATCTGTATGTAATATGTTTTTGGTGTATGCTTTGACACGCAGGGTGAATTTTAGACTCAAAAGTGATACAGACCTTTTCACAATTGTAAAATGCAAGACTGCTGTTTCATGTATTGAGGTAATATATTAACTTTTTTTGTTGTCTTTTGTGTAGTCTTTCTGTCATTGGATTTGCTTATATGAACAAAGTTTAGTTGCTTTTATCCGTTATTTACTACCGCTACTACCTGTTCTAACTCTTTTCTAGGTCAGTCCAGATGGGAAGCAATTTTCAATCACATCTCCTGACCGTAGAATACGCGTATTTTGGTTCAGAACTGGAAAGTTGAGGCGTGTATATGATGAATCTCTTGAGGTAATGATTATATACTTAACTCTATATATTTACACTTACATCCACTTTGAATGTAGTTATATGAATTACACATCTTACTTCTCTAGGTTGCCCAAGATCTCCAGAGGAGAGATGTCCCTCTGTACAGGCTTGAGGCTATTGATTTTGGACGGCGAATGGCTGTAGAGAGAGAAATTGAGAAAACGGAAAATGTACCACA
Organism: Salvia sclarea; assembly: GCA_036873715.1. Taxonomy (NCBI): domain Eukaryota; kingdom Viridiplantae; phylum Streptophyta; class Magnoliopsida; order Lamiales; family Lamiaceae; genus Salvia; species Salvia sclarea. Next base: position 1,348,643 of record JAYJMF010000080.1, read on the forward strand.
GCCTAATGCGGTTTTTGATGAAAGCTCCAATTTTCTCATATACGCTACCCTTCTAGGAATTAAAGTAAGATATAAGATGTCTTCTTACCACACAAGTGTTAATACTGGGTTTGGGTTTGTTCATAGTTATACTCTAATGCTCATATCACTGTTTTTCTATATCAACAAATTACGAAGTGTGCTTTCAGTTTTATAAAGGAGTAACTCCTCTTGGTCTCTTATAGGTTGTAAATCTGCATACCAACAGAGTTTCCCGGATCCTAGGGAAGGTAGAGAACAATGATAGATTCCTAAGAATTGCCTTATATCAAGGTGAAAGGAGCAGTAAAAAAGCTCGGAAAATTCCCGCTGCTTCTGCAAATGCCAATGAAAGCAAAGACCCATTTATGGATCCTACTCTCTTGTGCTGTGCTTTCAAGAAGCATAGGATCTACTTATTCAGGTATTAACAACAGTGCTTTTTAACATGTTTTGTGTCGTGCTTTTGGGGTATCAACTACCTTTCTCTTCAATTTTATTGATGGTGTTGTATGGGCATTCTTACTCTGTAAATCTACAGTAATTCACCTTAATGGTTGGTAGAAAACCTGTGTTTTTATTATTAAACTTATGAATTCCTTTTCTAACCTGGAGCAAATCATTATTGTTGCTCCTTCAGCCAGAGAGATCCTGAGGAGCCTGAAGATGCTACCAAGGGAAGAGATGTATTTAATGAAAAACCACCTGCTGACGAATTATTGGCAGTATCAGATGTTGGAAAAGCTGTTACAACTTCTCTCCCAGATAATGTGGTGAGTGTTGTACCTTCTTTTATCCCCAACTGGATACCTTTTTTTCAAGTTCTATACTGCACAATGTTCTTACAGTTAAGAAGAGCCTCTCTAAGTAACAAGGGTTGCTATTCCCCCCACCCCATTATCCTAAATGCACTGTCAATAGCTAATCATCTAACCCATGTTTTCCAGATCATGCATACTACAATGGGTGATATCCACATGCGGTTATATCCAGAAGAATGCCCAAGAACAGTGGAGAATTTCACAACACACTGTAGAAACGGCTATTATGACAATCTGATCTTCCACCGGGTCATCAGAGGATTTATGATTCAGACAGGAGATCCTCTAGGAGATGGCACTGGTGGACAATCTATTTGGGGAAGAGAATTTGAAGACGAGTTTCATAAAAGGTGTGCTTGATTTCTGTTTCTGTTATCCTTTGCACCTGGTAAGCATCTATCATGCCCATGCCTCTGAGGCTTTTGATCTCCTTAAATGTGGAAAATAGCAGATGTATTAACGACCTGATTGTGTACATCTGCTTTAATGGGGACATTTCATGCTCATGGCAACTGACATTAGATATTTAATCTCAAATTGACTTGTTACCTGAAGGTCCTTGGTTGGAGTTGCCTAAATTATTGATCCTTGGTAGTACATCAGCAGGCTTTAACTGTTGCATTTGATCATCTAGGGCTTTTATTTAATACATTTCCACCCATCCATCACAATGTGACTTCTGAAAGGTTCTCTAAATTTTTGGCTGTTGGACATGTGGTTTGGTGAGACCTTGCCACGGTGTTTGGCTCTGGATTGAATTACTATTGCCTGTTTAAAAAGATTAATTTATGATATCAAATACTGTGGTGGCTCTTGCCTTTGTTATATAGGTTCCAATGTTCATAAAGATTCTATTGTTTCTGCAGTTTGCGGCATGACAGGCCCTTCACAGTTTCAATGGCTAATGCTGGGCCTAACACCAATGGCTCCCAATTTTTTATTACCACTGTTGCCACTCCATGGTTGGATAACAAACACACTGTTTTTGGTAGAGTAGTTAAAGGAATGGATGTCGTACAGGTAACATATACTCATTATGTTTCCTTGTTTAATCTTTAAACATTCTGCTATTTTGCAACTCATATGTGTGTCGCAAATGCAACAAAAAATTATTGAGTTTCAAGTTAAACAGGCCTTGCTGACGTGTGACGGGATAACTTTCAAAGTTTCAAAATTGTTACACAGATTGATTAAGCCTGGTCATGTTATTTCATCTTTTTCAAAGTAATACAATCTCTGAAATTGGCTATTTTAGCATTTAAGAGTAGTACACTTGTACCCTGAAATTGTTTTTCTGGAATTGAATTGGTAATGTTATATTAGCAGCCCTGAAATTGTTTTTCTGGAATTGAATTGGTAATGTTATATTAGCAGCCCTCATATGTTACAGTTATATTTTGTCGAGTCATATTTTTTAAGTTGCTATTTTGCCTTTTTTTTTTTTTTTAAAGATTGGTTGAAAGCTCACTAGTCATTATCGATAACAGGGTATAGAGAAAGTGAAGACGGACAAGCAAGACAAGCCATACCAAGATGTGAAAATCTTGAACGTGACCATCCCGAACTGAAACAATTCCCCTTGAAACTTGAAATCCTTTGCAGCCCCTCAGACCATCTAATCCATGAAGATGTGAGGCCAAATGTTTCTATGTTTATTGCTCTTTTCATCTTTATTAACCTTAGTAGTAAACTATAAGCAACGGTTGTAAGAAGATTGTTGTCACTTATGACAAGTGCAGAGTCTGCATGCAAATGGAGAGGACCAATTTGGCCTTAACGTGAAAGCTAACAGAGGCAAGAGAAGGAGGGATGTGTAATAGTGTTTGTATTGCAGCTGATTCTGTAATCTTTGCACTTGCCTTGTCACTGGCGTTTTACGTTTTCAGTCTTTTCCATCTTCGGTTTGTTTAACGTTGATAGATAATTCTTGTGCAAATTTTGACTTGGAATATATCATATATATTTATATTCATCTTAAGTGCCACATGACGTATGCATCGTGGCGTGCCAATAATAAATAACACTATTACGTATCGTGACAGCTAAAAATATAACCCATCTTTTTCGCTTGAAATTTCTCAGCTTCCATAACTAAACGAGAAATTGGACACTTTGGCTCTTGATTTTGAAAACTTTTATGTTGCTACACTTTTGAGAAATGTTCTGTCACAACAGAGGCTCATTTATTCCAGAAATTGGACTAAGTGGCTATTTTGATTTGGAAGCTTTTATTTTGCTACATCAGTTTTGTGTTACATAGTGCTACAAGTAACCATTCTTCTTGAAAAAAACAGTTAATCCAAGAAGGCAAGACTGCTCAGCACAGCTTGACAACAAATGCAAACATATATGTATGTTTTATATGCTAAGTAATACAATAATTCCAAATAATTGCTGTTCTCCTGAGATCATCAAATAATTTTCTTTTTCTTTGCCTCAAATTAAATAGAATTTTCTAAAGCAAGCAACGAGTACACAAAGGGAAAATAATCTTGCAAAAGAGGAGCTAATCAAACAGAAAAGTAGGGTAAGGTCGAGGTACATTAATCCAACATAACATTTGAAATTCAAAATTGAGAGTATTATATCTTCATTGTGCAACTGGACTCATTCAAGCAACAAATTCTTCTCCAACTAAAAAACTAAACCAAAATAATAAAAAGAGAATTTTCTACTTCGAAAAAGTTAAAAGACAGACAGTTGCCATAGCAATTGTTTGCAAATTTCTTAGTCAAAGAGACCGAAACCCATATCCTGCAAAAAAAGAAACAAATTATTAGTCCAGGGAGACAATTTCAGATGGATATTATATGCATCGAGATAGCTGAAAAAAGTAAACACAAGTTTTGACAACTTACATCATCAGACTCCTCCTTCTCTTCCACTTTCTCTTCCTTCTTTGACTCAGCAGCTGCAGCAGGAGCAGCACCGCCACCTCCACCAGAAGGTGCGGAGACAGAAACTGCACCACCTCCTGCAGGAACTGAAGCCAATTTCTCCCTTCCAGCAGCAATCAACTCAGTAATATCTTTGCCAGCAACTTGAGACAAAAGAAGCTCAACTCTTTCCTGATCAACCTCAGCTCCAACTGAAACAAAAATAGTATTAGGAAACAATATCCCAATCATCGGCAAACAACACCAACAACACTAAACTAACACAAGTCGAGTTCCTCTCAATTGAAATACAATAGCACAAAATAAACCTTTACTCACAGAAATGCTAAATAGTAGTTGCAAATTTCTGAATTTACAGTCGGCCAAATTTCTGAAACATTATATGCTTCTTCATAACATAATATGCGTCAAAATAATAACTTATCTCACCTCACCCCCTCACTAACATGAACGGCAAATGAACATTTACAATAAAAACCAAACATTGAACGGGAAAATTTGCCAGTAAATCAGAGCATACTGAAAACCTTGATGAAGGTAAATGCAACCAAGAAAACCATAAAACTCACAAAAAACCAAATTCCTAACACTCAGCATTGCCCCAATTCTCACCTAAGCTGTTTATAAAAACCATAAAACTCACAAAAAAACCTTTTACACGCTCCAACAAACCAAGAATGCATAAGCATCTCGTTATACGACCCAAAACTAAACACATGTAAATATACACAAATGCAATACTACAGTTGCAGATCCAAACAACCCTAAAATAAATACACGCAACACTTATTCAAATCTTCTTAGAAACTAAGCACATTTTTTGAGAAATTCTTTGATCGAACCATTAAGAAGACTTCACGAAATGACAGAAAGTAGCATGCGCAAAGAGTAGAAATAAACCTGAGCCGAGGATGTCGGAAATATCATTGGCAGAGGGGGAGGCGTTGCCGCCCAACACAGCCAACAAGTAAGCTGCCACAATCTTCATATCTATCACAATCGCAAAACAAACTGAAAATTATTCCGGGAATCCTAAATGATAGCAATTCATATAAACCGGAACAATGAAGAAAGACGTATATAAAAGAAAGAAGGAATTGTGGGAATTACTTGGTGATTTTGAGGCCGGGACAAGGGAGGCGTAGATCACTGAAAGTGCAGCTGCAATTAGGGTTTTGAGTTCAGAATTGAAGCAGACGATACGATTGTGTTATATATACGTGCGTGGTTGTTTGTTGTTAGGGTTTAGTTTCATTGGGTTTCTGTATTGGGCCTAACTTTTGGGCCGTTTGTTTTGGTGACCCTTGAATTTTTTACTACGAACGAAATACATTGCTATCTTTAATTTTTAGCCATTGTTTTTTTTTTGAGATCTTTTATTTATTAGCCTTTTTTTGATAATTTAATGGAGAAATTTATTAGCCATTTTTTTTTTCTTTTTTTTTTGATAATTTATTAGCCATTTTTGATGTGAAGTTTTGTCATTTTGCCAACTTCAACATATACATGTTTCTGAAAATAAACATTAAAACATTGCAAAACATATACCACTCTCTTTCGAATGGAGGACTATTCTTTTTCTAAATAAACCATCAGTTCTGTAAAAGTTTTAGATTATTTTGTTACTTTTTCTAAACTTGCAAAACCGTTAGTAAACTAGTATTATTAAAATAGCCACCGTCAATTGAGATTTACTCCCTTTAATTCTTAAAAGTAAAGTTTTGGGATTCATATGATATGGTTTGATTGTGAATCTATGATACAATCATACAATCATACAACTCCAACATACAAATATAATGAAACCAGATTCTAATGAAAATGACAAAATCATAGTGTAATCCTTTTTGTATCACAAAACTGACTAACGTGTTAAATGTCAATCCTATACACGAGTAGAGAATCGAATAATAGTTTTTTATTGTATCAACCAAACCGAAGCTACAATGCTACAATGGCATTTTTATATACAAGTAGATAATCTGAATAATTCTCTTCATATATCTTCCAAAGCTTATGTTAGAATCACAGCCATTTGACTTGTAAGATCCAAGACACAGTTTCTTGAAGGAGCTGAAACTTCTGATCCATTGCTACATTCTGGAAAATCTGCATTTTGCTGCAGAACTCAGCTGCCTCTTCCTTGCAAACAAATGATCCGGCGCAGGAGCAATGTTCTGCTAAATGTGCAGCTTTGATCTGGTTGCACTTGAGGCACACCAGGTCTTGAAGATGGTAAAGCCTTTCCCTCTGCCGAATAATCTGAAGAAGAGCATTCTCCATCATTTCACGGTCGTAGGCTTGCCCACATTGAGCCACACCACAACGCCATTCCTGGCCAATCAATCCCCTGTCACGGCTCAGATCCAGATCCCTGCAGTCATTGCAGTAACTGCAAACAGAATGCTGTAAATCAGTATGATGCTTAAGCATGAATGCTATATGGATTGATCAAATACCAATATTAAAAATGTGTTAATTCCTTGTATTAGATTCGTTCTTTACTAAAATTAGAAGCTAAGGACTAAGGAGTAATAGACCTTCAAATGAACACACCACAAACAATATATGATCTTTATGTAGTTCTGTCTCAGATGACCAATCAAACACCACTATAATCATGAAACAGACAGCTATACCCTGTCTGAACCAATACAACATCGGCCTTTTTACCTGCAAATGACATTTGGCAAAGTTAAGGATGTTTGTAGATTCTGAAATTCAGCCTCTGGAGCGAATTCTCTTACACGGACCAATTTCAGAAGATTCCTTCTCATGACCTGTCAAAAACCAGGAAAACAAATTACATAAATAAGACGTCTTCAGTCAACAACAACCAAAGAATCACCAGAGAAGCTACATATGAGTATAGTCCTATGCCTTCAGTATGTATGAACCCAAACATGTACAATCACAATTGATATATTAATAGCTAAATTGTACTATATTGTATATACAACTAATGCATGCATGACATTGCTCAAATAAAATGTTCAGCTAGACTTCTTTTGAAGTAGAAGATGGCTACAATATGAATCTTTCATAATGTGCTAAAAAAGTTACAAGTAGATTCATGACCAGATAAAAAACTGCTAAGGTATATAATATATAATATCTAGAATCAAAGGGGATGAAATCCAATGAAAACGTGAATGCTCAAAACCATAAAACATTGCAAAAAGAAAAAAGAAATCTCCTGATCAAGCAACGGTTCCTTGTACTTCATAGCAAATTATAGAAGATCAGTAAATTTTTGAATCGAATGTTGTTAGACCTACATAGATTGGATATTCATTTTCTAAAAAACATGCATATAACTGCAGGTAGTTGGGGATGGATAGTATTAGTATACCTTTGCAGGGAAATGATGAATCTTGAATGAGATCAGTATAGAAGCAAATTACATAAAAAATTTATGAATTTGTGGCATTGAGAATATGTTAGAGATAGTCTGTACCAGAACTTCATGCTGCACGTTTTGGTCAAGTGCCAAAACTGCACAGACATACTTGATGAAATCTAGAGCAGCATCGCCCTTTTGGACAGTGGTTGAAGAATGCGAACTTTCAGAAGGGTCACTTTCAGACTTGTTTCTGCCTTTTATGTGAAGATGTGGATCACATACAATTTTAAGAAGTTTGTCTGTAAAGTCAGATGCAATCTGTAGAACATAAAATTGGATCATTAAGTCCTAGATTTTAGACTGGTAGGATTTAGGACATACGTTTAATGAATTAAATATTACTTCATACCTTTTTCTTCAGGAATTCTGTTTTCTGTGATTCAAGAATCTCAGCAGTGGCAGCTGTGATCGATGGAGTGCACAGGTCTCCCATACCAGATGCTCGTTTTGCTGCTTCTTCTTGTGCAAACTTCCATGGAAAGTACAAAAATTCTGATACAATTAAGATAAAGTGATCCTGCACAAAAGACTAGCAGTTGATTAGGCAGTACATGCAATGATTATGCAGCTGATAGTAATTATGAATTCATCCAGGGAACAGGTAAGGGTAAGAATATTAACTAAGGTAATTTTTCTGGTTCGATGTATTTGTAGTGTTGTTAACAACAATGGTTAGAAGAGTGTGAAGCTGCTAAAGTGTCCACACTGTTTGTGGCTAATATCTGTTTCTTTCTTTCCCTTTTGGGGTAAGCCTTGATGCAAAAGAACCTTCAAAAGTATAAAAGATAACAGGATAATTTGATCCTGAAAAGATAAGAAGTAAACTTTCACATGGATGATTAACCTACCTGAGTTGATTTGGTCAAATTTTCTGCTATGGCCCAGTTGGAGACGATATCTACTTCAGAGTCAGTGCACACACTTTCTGCAACAGCACTAGTACATTCTTCTGTGGATCTATCTTCTGATCTAGCTTGAATTCCACCATAGTTGTACTAAGGATGAATAAAAAGAAGTTGGTACATGAAAATAATGTATCAGAACGACAGGGAAAAGGAAAATAAAAATAAAAAAGACAACTGCACAAAGGAGATTATCAATCTCCAGATATGTATGCTAACTTCTAACCAACAAATACTGGCATAGCACACCTATTTTAAACGGGGTTTCTAAAATTGGCACTTCATTGCTACAATAATGTATTCGTATTAATTCAAAAATAAAGCCCTTTGCATTTTGGAAATGATGGATATATAACACTTTCCAGGTGCCTAATCAGTTGGTGACTTACAAATGCTTTAAAACCTTGTACAAGTCCTACTTTTTCAGTGTATGACTGGAAGTTAGAGAAAGCAAACAAATTATGCTTTCTCCATGTCTTGGCTCTATTAGAAATTATGCTTTCTCCATTTCGTACGCATCTTATGGAACATGCAAAAAAACTTGGGGAACAACGTTCACATTCATTATTGAACCAACTATTTTAAATTTTTTAGATGATGATAGAAATGAAGAGAGAATGATGGACACCAAGATGTAAAGTGATTTGGCTATGTGGTAGAATAAAAGGAAAACTGCCAATTAAATTAAATCATGAACTATACCTCAAAATGCAATTACAACACGACTTTTGGATCTTGCCAATTAAGTCCACGTAGAAAAATTTAGTACTGAGTCAAATTTCCGTCTGCCGAAAAAATGGCTTAAGCCCAATTGCAAAAAAAAATGAAAGTTCAGATCCAAAAGTTGTGTTGTAATTGCATTTTGGCGTATGTTTCATGATTTGTTTGGTAGTTTTCCCAAAGAATAAAATGCCCAAAAGGGCTATAACAATTATATTGCACTCACGTAATCTAAGACTACAATGAGCAGCTATCCGTATAGGTGAAATAAACTGATAAATGTAGAAAAAGAGAAATTCACCCAATAATCAAATTGACAATTTCACAACAATCAATCAAAAGTGTATCGTGATCTTACAATATTGAAATAATCAACTTTTGATTCACAACAAACTAAGATAGGTTGTTTACCTGATCCATAAAGAGTAAAGAATGCCAAAACTGGAAAGGCTCAAGTTCAATCCACTCAAACAAGTCCCTGCAACAAAGGAAGTTTGAGATGACATGCACCACCCAAGAAAAATACCCTTAAAAGAGGCGCACAAATAGAAAACCCATCAACCGGGCCACCTCCCTCCCACAAACAGATATAGTCTCTTATAGATAATAAGTCACCACAATGCATGTTGAGACAAACCTCGTTTGCAGAGTTTTTAGTACGCTCTCACAGTAAGCTTTTGCGGCAGATAGATCTGACTTTCCAGTATCAATTATAATTCTGCTGAAGCTTGCAAATACAATTGTTGCACCTAATTTGCGGAACTCCGCCAAAAGCAAAGCAAACACCTTTTGCATAACCTGTCAGTGAAGACATCTATCCACTGAGAAAAAATTTATTGAACACCTTACGAAATGGACAAATATGCTTTCATGGAATGAAATATGTGAAATAGCATCTATTCTCTCTTTTGAGAAGTGGATTCCAACAACTCAACTTAGATGTGACTGGATTGGCATACACCCATCAGTTAAATTAGCTAAAAAGAGTTGTTGAAGAGATCTCGACTGAATGCAATGCATATCCTTGTAGCAAACATAAAAATCACTTAAAGTAAAAACTAAAAACAGCAGTCAGCTGAACACCATTGCTGAGATTTAAAACATGAGAAATAGGAGAAACAATTTTAAAATATAATGAGAGTTTTGCAACTCATGCAACCCATCGCATTTCTGTACAAATCGAACAATAAGAATTACTTTTATGGAAAGAGAGATCACCTTATGAAGCATGCGATGGAGAGCCGGGTCATGAAGTTTAGATATTGGACTGCAAATAGTGAGAGGAGGTCAATATAAAAAATATGATATACATGCATAAGACATAAAGTTCAGTCAAAAACCTGCAAAGCCATCGGTAGAGATGCTGTAATACAGCATCTGCAAACACATTTCCTGATGTAACTGCATCAGCAAGGCATCTCTGGATTAACTGTTTCAGAACACGAAATGCAGGAGCACAGGAAATTTCCTCATCATAACAATATTGTTTCTCTGTATTAGATGACGATGCATTCATTTCCTGGTCAAAACCAAACAATGCTCCTCCTTCCATTTCATTCACTTGGTTGCTTTTGAGAAGAGCATTGACAGTTAGGTGATGGATCTAAAATAAGAGACACGGATTATTTTAATCACATAGGGGAGGAAGGGGAAAAACTGAAGAAAAGGAGGGAGAATGAGAGAATAAGTAAACTATACCTTAAGTTCAACAGTAACTTTCCTATATGCACCAGGATAAGTGAGGATGGGTTGATTGACCTGGTTACAGGAATCATTATAAGCTCCCTGGTATCTAACAATGGGATAAGTATTCTCATGTAATCTCACAACCCAAATTTGGCCAGTAACTCATGTATCATTTCTCAGCAGTAAGTATTCTCAGCAAAATATAACTCAGTCTGAAGTCCAAATGACTTACCTCATCTATAAAACACGGTACATCTTCATTAGTGCCTCCCAAGTCCGGGAAGCCATTATCAGAAATCCACAAAACCTGTTGGATTTTAGATTTCATGATGATGAAAACAGGCTTAGGATGAAAAGTATGAGATGCCAAGTGGCTCATTATATCGTTCAGTCTTTACTCAGGTCAAAAGGAAAGTAAATCTTAACAAAGATAAAGAAAGCACCTGTTGCTGATCACGCAAAGCTCTCGAGAAGAAAATATCAGCAGTATGTATGAGCCAATCAACTTCAAAATTTCCTAATGGAACCTGTTTATATATAATTTTCTTCATAAAGAAACTGAAACATATAATATAATAAAATGCAACATTTATCAAGTAATGAGTGCAGCAGCATTTACGTGGGCATATCGTGAAAGTGTAACTCTTTCATTTAACCATTGTGATGATGCAGCACATCGTTGTAGTCCGATTTTTGCAGCAATCACTTGCCAACCAATAGCCTATATAAGCAAAGAATGCAGCAATATGTTAGTACAACCAACCAACATACATATTAAATAATACCCACAAACCAAAGACAACACTCAGATACCTGATATTGGTTATCACGAGCATTGGAGGGTATCGTTACACAAGGAAAGTCTTCCAATGACCTAATTCCAGACTTCAATAACTGAATATTAGGGCACTGTATAACAGCAATTACAGGTCCATGATGCCGATGTCTGCCAAAGAAAATACACATAGAGAAAATGTCAAATCAATAAATCATACATGCCACATAATTAATAACAATACTACATTGAAATACAACTAAGAAAATCTCAGGAGAACAGTTCGTCCTAGTTAAATGCAGACATTGTCATCAACTGGTGGAACCCTTCAGCCCATTGCATTTTGAATATTACACACGCCAAGTTAGTAGCCTAGTTCCCAAACTTAATACTCCCTCCGTCCCACTTACACTTGGCCCCTTCCAAAAAAAGCAAAAAGTTAACACACAAAACACACAAAAGTTGGTGGGCCCTTAACACTTTATACCTTAATAAAGTCCCTCAATCAAAAGTAGGGGCCAAGTGTAATGAGACGGAGGGAGTACTTTTTTTTCTCAGCCAGCTCAGTTTGCTCCCTTATCAAATACAGCTAATACTTAAATTCATAAGATGGTCAAACCAATATATGGGTATTATCGTCACCTGGTTATTGGTGTTTTTACTTATACAGCTATACCTGTTTAATCCATAACATACACAGAGAGGCATTCCATGTACACACTCTAATTCATGGTAGACTAGATTTAAGGTTCAGTTAAGATCCGATAGTCAGAGTACCGATCGCCGGATGATATTATCACAGATATTAAGACTTAAGTAGAAACACAAAGGAGCATAACTGGGAAGAGCCACATTTATCTCTGGATTATCTGTCCCTTGGATTTAGTTCTTACACCAATCACGCATGTGTCCTTTCTAGCTTATAAAGGCACTCAACTGTCTAAAGATATTAGTGTCTCCTCCCAGTCAGGTCTCAAATAGGACAGTGAATGCTAATTTCCACTTCTGCAACCAAAAGGTGAGGTCTTCTTACTTCGTAGATACTCACAAGTTCTATTGTGTTAGTATTTCTTTCCTGTCTGGATTTCAAACACAATAAATCTCCTTGGTAAAAACACTATGAAGATCTACTGTTACATTATACATATGTTAGTTGGTCAAAGTTGATGATAATCAATACAGATATTCATTTCATTACTAGACAAAGAGAAACCCCAATGCAGTCTATACTTGATCTCAGCAAACAAATACTTATAGTTGGCCCAACCTTTGCCCGTGTTGTGACATTTTGTCCTGACAGTTGAAAAATTACAAATATGGCCCAATCTTCCCTCCGTTTTTACACTTAAGGCCCGACCTTTGAAACATCTATGTGGCATCAAATATTTCTTAGACGTAACTGATAAAGAAAAATCACCCTACGGACAAAGGTCCGGCCAAAATTGAATATAAACCCAATGATATGTTATCAAAATAAAACTTAAAATGATCATGTTAGACCTCCATGTCAGTTGGAGATTTTGGTCTTCGGAACCAATCATATTATGTTGTAATGACCATAAACATTCAACAGAGTGCAATTTACATAGTAGGGTTAGTATTCAAATATAACCTGACATTTATCCGTGTGAGTACTTTATGATCTGACATTCTAAAATAGTCAAATATAGCCCAACAATTGTTATATATTATCATAAATATAGCTCCCAAATCTCATATTTTGGCTATATTGGTATTGAAAGAGCAATTGTTGGGCTATATTTGAGTATTTCAATATGTCGGGTCATATTTGAATATTAACCCTATATGATATCCCATTTCTTCTTGTATCCATGTTCATAGCAAGATTATAGTATTTAATCTACTTCAAAAGCTAGAGCATGCAAATATTTTGTTCGAGAGGAACAGGTTTCCTCGAAACTAGTTGCGAGCTATTCGTGGAAGAATATATACTTATCGAAGAAGCTTGATTGCAAATACCAACTAATATGGGTAATTGAGATTTATTAGAATATGAGAGAGACCTGTATTCGGTTATCATCCTTTGTAAGTTTCCTTGAGCATCTTTGACATGTCCAACATAGTCCACCTAAGAAAAAGTGCAAGAACATGATTAAACAATAAATATATTAATATGAGATAAATGGACAACGAAGCACAACTCAGTTGGATGCTTCCCCATCAACCAAAAGGTTGGGGTTCAAGTCATCCAGGGTGCATGAGTATGGGTGTGCGTGAGTTGTAATCTAAAAAACTTTAATATGAGATAAATGTAATCGCAAGCATTTTACCTTGAATGTAATGCCTTCATTTGTAGGAGTTTGCACAGTTAATGCTTGATTAGCTTCACGGAATTGTCTATCTAGCATTTGAGATGACAATTCCTTACTCTGGAATGGACTGACAACCACAACAGCAATTTGGCTTGATGCAGGAAAATATGCAACAAACATGGCTCGGCTGTCACATATGCTGAAGAAAATTGAATGCCACAATATTTAGCATGACTTGGATAGCAACTGTATTACCTTAAGTAGCAAATTTGTTCTGTTAACTACGCCATATAACTTATTTTTCAAGGACAAGCAGTACCTATGATACAAGAAGAAGAAAGTATACGAATGTTCCAGATATGGGCACTCAGTAGTTGTCTTCATATGCAACTCACTCAAACTCCAGCCATCCTGGAAGTTTCGTTTTTTGGCTGATTTGTCCACTTTACAGACGTTGCCAATCTGAAGGATGGCATTAAACTCCGGTGGAATCTTGCTTTCATATATTCCCTGAGAAGTTTCACATACATCATAATGTGAAAGTAAAATCTACACTAGCTCTACGAGGATGCAAATATGGTTATTGCAATTTTCTTAGACATAACAAAGTTGGATAATTTCTAGTAATCCACCCTTATTCACCAAATCAAATGAGGCTTAATGTACATAAGTTGAAACCCCAAGCCCACCAAAACTAGAATAAATAAATAAATAGATAGATATAAACAGCTGCACTAGAAGGGCAATTCTCTCCCTCTACTTTCTAGACAATTCTAAACTACATAAAAAGAAAGTGAATACAATTTCCACCTCTACTATGAGAATATCATAAAAATCGGGAGTTGGATCAAATAAGTAGTTGTCATTGAAACTATTTAGCCTGTGGTTATGTGTGGTAATGTGGTCTAAGTAGATAATGAAACCATATAACAAGCTTGAAAGTGGATTTCTATTCAAGTTTCAACCTAAAAGAGACTGCAAACAAGAAAAGTGTGCTTTCGTTTGATATAGCATAAAGTTTAACGTAATATGAAATGGACCTGACTATGAGACAACCATAAGTATCACATCAAGACATTTACTTTGATGTAATTGACTCCTTTGGTTCTGAAGTTAGAGAAATGTTATTGAGTCAAAAGACCTCAGAAGAAGTTTCAAAGTTAAGACAAATTGTGATTTTTATTATTAACAACTTGAACTGAAGTGTCCGGACAAGTACTTGAAGGAAGCTGGCAACATATGAATCTGGGCTAGGAAAAAGATACCTCAACTTCAGGATCAGCAAGGTGAGCAGCTAATTTCTTGCTTTCGGTCCTAAATTGGTCTTCATCAATTATGACCTTATGAAGAAAAATGGAATATTAAACTACAATGTCATTACTTAAAAGTTGACTGTCATGATTAGAACTACACTCATGTAAACTTTAGGTGTACCTCAATAAGGTTGTAGCTTTGGTGTCCATGGGGAAGAATCTTGTTTACACGCCTTCCGGGGAATTCTTCTGTTACAGGAGCTTTAGAGTTGAGGTAGAATACTCTGGGAACTAATATGGGAATCTTACGCATTGCTCCTTCTACAACCACCCAAGCAAAAAATTGGCCATGCTTTCCACTTGGTTCGAGCTGAATGATCTGACAAAAACAAGAATCAAATTCAGCTCTTTATGGGGAAAAGAACACAAACCAATTGAAAATTATGAAAATATATAGTCTTAAAAAATGCATCACCTGCCAATGGCAACGGGTGAGCGCTAAGTCATGCCTCTGGAAATAGGAAGTCACCCCAACACCTGGAGCCTGTTTGTAATTGGTAGTACTGTTGGATACCTCCGCAGTATTGATAAGGTTTAATCTGGCAAGTGAAATTTAACAAACAACAATCAACAGTGAATTAACACTTAGAAGTGAAACTTTATCGCAAACACATTATAAAAATGTTACAGAAAGAATTAATGATAAGCAGTATATGATGAAGAATACCTCTGACGTTTCCTTTTTTCCCGAGCCCCTCTCCACTTTCTCTTCCTTGACTCCAACCATCCTTGATAGTCGACAAGTCTATCGATAGTCTCTTCAGGAGCCTTTTGCAATGGATGAGTTGACTGCTTATGTCCAGTTTCTCTATCATTTTGCTGCGTACTTTCTACAAGATTACTTGTTTCAACTTGATGCTGTTCACTGTGGATGGCATAGGAACGAACAACAGGTTGAGGCCTCACAGGAGGAGTTCTTCCGGATCTAAAGTCTTCCATGTCTGTAATATTCTGTCCATCTGTGGAGTGACCATTAGCTTGAAGATTACCACTCAATCCCACGGCATCGTCTTTTTCTTTCCGGTTGAAAATATCAACCAACTTTCGTTGGCGAAACTTGTCATCTTTTTCTCTAACTTTCTTGTGCAACCAGTCAGGATGAACAACCCTTGGGACAGGGTTTGCAACCTGATAAGTATGAGATTCCAGTTCAGAAAAGGGAGAGGGATTTAAAAAAGGAAATAGACTACACAGCAGCAGTAACTTGCATCACCTTTTGCATGGCAGCTGGGATTGTGATTATTTTTTGAATAGCTGAACTAAGCCTTTGCTTGTAGTATGACCAATCAATGATTGACCGGATGCCAACATCTGATGAGACTTTGCACCACTTCTTCACATAAAACTTCATAATTTCTGTAACCCATTTTTACACCAGCTAAGCACTTCTTTTCTGAAGAGATTAAATTACAAAAAAGAACAAGAGGGAACTCTGAAATTAGACCTGGTTCGGTCTCAAAAATTGCAACAGGAACAGCACGTTCACTTACTGGGGTTCCCTGTTTAATGTGGCATGTCAGTAATCTTTTAAGCCAATACTGTTGTATTCAATTGCACTCACACCAAATCTTGGGTGATAGCGATCTTTACAAATAATAAGTATCTATCAAAAAGCACATTAGAATATTGCATTGCATACAGACCAGTTCCTGACAAAATGATATCCTTTTTTTTCCTCTCTAGAAGCTAAATATAATGAAGAGAACAAGAAACAAACAGCTGCATTTTGTGGTTTTGAAGGCCATCCATAGTATTATAAATTGTGTACCTTTGGTTCACAAGCAACAATATACTGACAGCGCAATCCTTTATCTTTAACCATTGCATCCCCAAGGAAATCAGCTAAGCGCTTTGCTGTGGTTACTGCACATGACTTTTGTTGACCATAGTCTGCTAAGGACTTGCTCATTGTGCTTGATTCTGATATATAATCAAGCAATTCGCTATCTGCGACGTCCTCTCCTTGGTTCTGAAGTTATAAGATATTTAGATGATGAAATATCATGGAATTGCAACTAACAGTTTTTAGTTATATAGGAGAAGAAATGCACATTTTTATTTTTATTTTATTTTAATAAATTGACAAGAATTTAAAGGCCATGTCATGGAGGAGTCGAACCCGGGACCTTTGGCCTCGGGAATTAACCTCTCTACCACTAGGCCAACTCACGCACATCAAGAAGAAAGGCACATTGCTGATTAAGAAAGTCAAAATAAAAGCTAGAAAATATCTTTGAGACTATGCTTTGCTGTAGTAAAAATATGTTAAAAATGCTCCAGAGTACTTTTCAAATGGCCCTATTCTCAAAGGAAGTGCATTCTACTATCGGAGCAATCCAAAGTGTCAGAAAAAGAAAGTAAGGCAAACCTTCCAGTTGTTTGAATGATGATAATTAGATTGAAAAAAAAAACATTGATCAAAAACCATGTTAGCAATGTATAATGCAGTCTTTCATATGTTAAAAGTCATCATCAAACTTAGTAACATACATCAAGAAGGTCAAGCCAACGATTTGCAACAGCAGCAACAGCTGAATAACACTCTTCTAATGTTGACCCGTGAAGGAACTTATCAAAAAGCTCAGCCTACAAAAAGTCAAGCAATTTAGTTAACTCAGAATATTCATGAACAAAGGAAAATTGGCGGCTTCAAATATAAACATATTGGGTTTGGAGAGGGGTTCACATAATTAAGAACTATATTAATTGTGACTATAGGTATGTCATATCATCATGATTAGGATAATAAGAACTAGGTACTAAAATGACTAAGGATAAATTACCACAATAGCATCAACATGGATGATTGGGAAAAGGAAAAAAAAAAAGTCATTTCTCCAAATTTCATCGCAAGGGGCACTGATCTGGTTATGGAATTACCTGGAAAACTTTGATGAGCTTCAGCTCACCTCTTCGCTTGATCTCAAAACCCTTGAGTTCAGCTAGGGTACCATCATCATTGAAAACTGCATAACGTTTCTTAATCAAAATCCCTTCCTCCTTGGAAGCTGGTATAATCATTGCCTATATGCATGAGTTTACAGATGTTCTTCAGTATTATAACAAGACAGTTAACAGACACAGTCACCGATAAAAGCACAAATTCATGGTTGTTGTGCATTCAATTGACATCACCTTATATGGTCCATCCACCTCAAATTCAATTGAGCACTCACTGTGCGTTGTATATGTCTTACTGAAAGGATCTTTTAGATTCTGCAAGAAACGGTAGTTGGTTCTTATGTTAGTTTTATGAATTTTACTTCTAGTGACCAGCATTAATGACAAACCATTTGGAAATTACAAAGTTATGTTGTAACTTACTGAAATAAGAAGGGAAGGTTTATTAACTAACCTGGTATTGATCATTGGTGTTGTTTCTAGCCACATCCACATTTAGCATGACACATGGATATGAAATTGTCAGCTTCTTCTTTGAGTCTCTGATTACATGTTCCAAAAATACGTCAGCATCTCTTGAATTAACATTTACACATGAGAAAAATAATGACTCCTAGATTCACACGATAATAACTACTCGGACATAATGTTGCAACTTCAGCTCATCCACGTTGACTGAAAAATAAAATGACTGAGCGGCGAGTTTATAGAAGCAGCCAAGCATTTCTGCAACTAAAACGTACTTTGTCTTAAATGTGAAGTTCTCTGGGAATGATCCTGGTAAACAACACCAGATACCATCAGTGTCTAACTCAAGAGGCCTCCCAATTCTTTCAACCAGTAAGCGTGCATTCTGAATTATTTTAGCTCCAGTATATGTGACAACCCCAGCCATTTCCATTGAATACCATCTTGCACCCCTAGGATATTTAGAATTTCACCAAGATGTGTAAAAATACAAGATTTATATGAAAGATAGTACTTGAATAAAACGGAAGTTTAGCAACATACTTGCGCATAACATATCCATAGAAGGAGTTGAGAATGCACTTATGGGCAAGTTGCAACGAATCATAAAGCACTACCATATCCTGGAAAAGTAATGGCATCAGAGTTAGTCTTGCTTCCACAACATTATTGTAAACAGGATCAAGAGAGATTCATACTTGTGCTTCCTGGATTTTGATAGAATTCCCACTGGCTTTTGCTTCTGACAGCTTTCCCTTCCAAACCTTATTAAGCCCTTTGTATTCATACCTTCTATCTCGAAAGCTTAACCAAAAAACAAAACAAAGAGAACAATTTTGAATATAGCAACTTGGCTTGAAATTTCCAACTTAAAGTTAATAAGGATGTGAAATTTCCTCAAAGAGTACATGTGAAATAGTGGATTGAAACTATAAAAAAAATTATGACAAAATATTTTAGACACCTACCTGCGGACAGTGTCAACATAGAATGGGTTTTCACGCATGCAGATCCCTGCTTCTCGAAGTTCAGTAATAGGTTTATCCAGTACCCTTTTATATGCCTAAAGAATGAAGAAAGGATTATTTCTAAAATCTGTTACAAGCACTTGCTGGTTCAACTAGAGGGAGGTGGGCAGGAGATAAGACATACCTTTTGGCAGTATTTTTTTAGTCGCTCCTTTAGTCTCAATTGTTGTTCTGCTTTAGGCAGGTCAAGGAATGAGTTGGATAGTTTTCCATTCATGCCATCAACAAACTCAGACTCAATTTGCCTCTTTATATGATAATAATCACTGGTATCAATATAACGCAACCAGGTTAATTAAAAAATTACTCATGGCATTTTTCTATTTAATTAACTAAATAATAGAGGAATACTAATCAAACCTTCTCTTTGCCGTGTATGTCTCTCCACGCCAAACCCATTCAAGCGTCCTAAGGCAATTCTTTCCAGGACGATTAAAATCGCATGCAGTGCATATTTCATCCGTGACGATTGAAGGTGGCTACAATTTGAGAAAGAAGGAACATAAGTAAAACAGCAATCTAAATCGAATTCCATCATGATTATGAAAATATGATCATATTTCAGCTTACAAAGTAGATATCAGCCCAAATGAACTTAAAATCATTATTTACTGATTATTGTTGTGTGAACCCATCAAACAAAAACTTTTCCATGACTCTTGAGCATAGCACCCATGCAATCAAGTAGAGATCATTTAATATATTATGATAAAATAATGAAGACTGCATTTACCAGACAGAAGCTTCAAAACTTGGAAGCTTCAGAGATGGCTAATTACCCGCATAATAAAATAACAAAAAGAAACATCATAACGAAAAGAAAATGCTTGGTTTGGATTTCCATGATTGATTCGGCCTTATGATAGATTTAGGCACATGGCAGCTTGTCTCCATTTCATAGCTAATTGGTTATTAGATCATTTTCCAGAATAGGATGGAATATTACTACCTAGTTGGTCATGGATCATGTTCAGATGATAGGATCAAAATGTACTTTGATCTGTGAATCTCTATTTATCCTGTGTATAAATTATATACTAAATTGCAGTGCAAAGCGAAGTTCATGATGAGAGATGTGCTACATGAAACCATTTTGTTTGAGTACCTGAAGCCTGTTTGTCAAAATGATGTTTGGATACATAGCAGCAACATCAAGATGATAAATGAGAGGAAATTCTTCACATATTGGGTCATCTCGCAGTTTCACCAGCTGCAAATTAAAAGACAGAAGCAGACAAAACTTTGCAGGTCAATGGCAACTTAATAGGCTATGCAATTTGTTACAAACTTGAAGATGAGTACAAAAAGGAGATTTGGGAAGATTTGAACAAGTGTATATTTATCATAAACACTAAGACATGCATTTTTCTACCCACATACACAACACTTGCACTCAGTTTTACATACACAACCATCTCAAATTGCATTATTTTGATATTTTCTACCACTAGATCATGCATCCAATATCTAAGTATGTTTGCAACACATGGGGCAACATCTGATTTTTATGATGAAAAGTAGATACAAGGTAATACTGAACTTTATAGACGCTTTTAGACCACCCCATATACTGTGCACATAAGGGAATATGGAATACTCTACCTGCGGTGGGCTCTAGATAGAGACTAACAAAGATTGACTAGTTCGTTAAAGCCACCCATTTCTATCCCACATCGACTTGGTAAAGGGTCCTGACTCAATATATAAACTTGGAGTACCCTCCCCTCTTAAAAGGCCTTTTTAGGGGGTGAGGGTCCATTTCTAATAAGATGGTTATCAGCAAAAAGGGAGAAAAGGGTATAGCTCAGATGAGCAAGTCTTAAAACAATGATAGTTCAAATGACAAAAGCTTCTCCTCTTGGATAAAATTAAATATAAGAATGAAGCAAAAAAAACAAAACAGTATCTGCTTTACATAAGCATGCTTCACATAGACAAGGCAGCATTACCTTTTCCCAAATGGCATTCTTCACTTCGTCATAGTTTGAAACTGATTCCATATCCATCTTCCCCTCCACTATGATAGCATATTGCAGGTCCCGGTCTAGATTGTTTAGTAATTGCTGTAAGGATCATTTATTTTTACTTCAGTGAGATTTACAAGGAAAAATTTCTTGCAGATTACAAGCCTTTGCAGACTCAAAAAGTGTGCAAAAATCATCCAACAATAATAATCCACCTCCTAGCATATTTTGTTTGACATTATGTAAATAATATATCACCTTTTCTCAAAAGGCATAGCAGTCAGCAGCAGAACTAGATGATTCAGTAACATTGATACTCAATCAAATGTAGAAGATTTAAAAACATTCAGAATGTGTATTTGTTCTAAAAAAACAATCAGAATGTGCAACACATAGTGTATGCTGAGGCATTGCCTTATTCAAGAAAAGAGAAGATGTTCAGAATTCCAAACAATGACAGTACGGATTGACTTTCATGATATGCACTGTTTCACTTAAGATTGCTTGAGAGGTGCTTAGATAGAGGATCACCTCATAAGCATCTGGATCGAGTTTGAAACTTGTCGGGAGATCAGATCGAAAAACTCCACTTTCTAGGCATTCCACATGTCCACCAATGTATGTCTCACTCTCAAGGAGTTGATTATGGTAAAATTTCTCCGGGTCAGATTGGTGTTTATTAGGGCAGATAACATTTGCTTTGTATGCCTGAAAGAACAAAAAGGCAAAACACTAAAGGTGTCACCATACATTTTAAAAAAGGTCAAGGGAGCTGAAAAAGTTTATCTGATGCTTCCTGTTGTATCTGATTTATTTTCCTTTTGGGTTGGAGAATATTTTAGAAGATGGAGAAAGACAAATAATTTAAAGCACAAATCCAGTAAGTGAAAAACAAAGCTTAACTGAAAGCATCCCATAGTTCCAACATAAAGCATAATGTATAGGGCTATGATAATTCACCTGGACCATAAGAAGCATTTCACAGAGTGTCCCACTTCCTTTTCTTAGAACTTCATCTGGTGGCATGGGAATTATGGTTGCTAAGGAGAAAATAAAGGGGTGTACATATGTCATATATAGGTAGTAAGTTGCAACAGCATCAGAAACAGAATATGATGCCATCATCTGCAAAGTCACAACAATGTAGACGAAGGAGATGATTAGGTGGAGTATCCCACATGAAACACCTCATCAAAAGCAGTTAAAGGTCAGGTAGAGATTATGATTCAAATCAAGTAAAACTAATTAAAACAAGAACAGGTAGTTTGTCCTAATACTGATTATGCACATCCTAATGCAAAATTCTGAGCTTATTATTTTCAGGATGGAACATACAAATTCTTGGTTACTAAATGCCCCCATTGTTATTCACGGGGCTTGGGAGGGGGGTGCACTAAATACCGACCCGCAGTGAGCCATTCTAGGATAGTACATAGCTGAAGGCTAAAAACTTAAGTAGTACAACTCCAAAGATATCCATGAGTTTGTACAAAGTTATGTAGCGTCTTTATAAGATATCCTAGACTTCTCTCAATTTCTGATCCAATATGCAAATTCACCCATCGAGCAGGGATGAAAGTCGGCCTAAGTGATCCGGCAATGCCGAGTGGAAGGGACGTCGCTCAACGGATAAAAGTTACTCTAGGGAATTTCGCTACCTTAGGACCGTTATAGTTACGGCCGCCGTTCATCGGGGCTACCACCGGCTCCCCTGTCATCAGGTCACCAACTTCCTGGACCTTCCGGCACTGGGCAGGCGTCAGCCCCCGTACATATATAGTCCTTAAGTTCCTGAGATGTGTCTTTGACTGCTCAATCAACTAACACGTGCCTTAGCAGTGTGACAGTGTAGTGTCATAAACAACACATCTTCCTTCGCACTTAGCACTGTGGCATTGTAGAACAAGACAAGCTTAAATAGCTTGTCTAAACATTGCCATATGATAGAGAAAATATAAGTATGCTAAGCGGTTCAGTGGTGACTGCTGTTGACTTAATCGAGTATTATCTTTTCTTTTGTAGACCAGTTCCATAACAGTTCTCTATTAAAGAACAGCTCCTAGAACAGAATGAGATCCTTATTTTGAATAAGTAGAAGTTTTTATTTACTTATCGATTGGATGTGTAACCCTGGTTGAATCTTGACTTTGACTATTGAACCATATAAGGTTCCACCAGACTTACCACCTATCTCTGAACTTAGTAATTTGCCTTTATTTAAAAACTTACTACCTATCTCCAAACAAGCTCTATATTAATATTGATATTCTCCAATCAATATTCACAATAGTGTCAAACTGTCAAAGTATAATGTCAACAGAACATACCTGCGGCCTTTCTTTTGCAAAGCGAACCATATCCTCAGGATTGACTTCTAAGGGATCGTAGCCCAATTTGGCTTTTGTCACAGCCTGAAATAGAAAAGCGTTAAGACTATTAACTGCACATATGATCGAGAGGATAAAAATAAATCACATGAGTTGTGTGTAACTCATAAGAGTCACATGAGTGCATTGCTTGTACAGGATAAATAAGAGATGAAATCCAAGAACAATTTACCAAGACTGTCATTTAAAATATTTCTATGGGACTGGGCAGAGTAAAAAAAATTCCCCATTTTTAGCTATATCATGATCAGAAAACTCCATAGGGCTGATGCCATTATGATATATAAGGGTATACATTTGAAATAAAACAATAATTCAGCAATTGAAAACTGGAAAGAGAAGGATGGTTGCAAGGTGAGTAAAATTGTCAATGAAAATAAAAAATTATAAGTCTATTAGATGAAAAACAATGTTGACCATTGGGAAATAAAAAGGCAAGAGACCAAGAATCTAAAACAAGAAGTTGAAGAAAGGAGTTGCACCTTTAAGCCTTGGCTGCCTTGAGGGAGATAACTATCACGTTTAACCCAAGCAAAACAATCCAGGTGGCAAGCAAATTTGGCACGACATTCACCTTGTATTTTGTCACATCGAAATCCAAGTTCCTGCAGTTCATGAGTTACAAGAGAACAGAGAAACAAGAAATAGACAGCTTGGATTTTCAGTAAGGAGAAATGAACTAAAAAATAATGGATAGCTATTGGGACTATGCAATCCCTAAAATAATAGATATCAATGCTTAAAATTTGCAGAACAGAAAATAAGTGACTTTCAGTTGTTAAGGTCCCTAAGGAGTACCAGTTAAGACTTTAGAGTGAACATGCAACTGAATGCAAACACAATAGTCAGTGAGTGTCCCCACAACCATGCAAGTAAGAGTGAACATAGTGCATTATTCATTGAACATGCAACAGAAACATAGAGCTTCTTAGCAATTTAACTCCTGCATCCTATATTATTATTAATGATCAAATTTGTCAGAGGAAAAGTTAAATAGACAGAATATTCTGAAAAAATATATATACAAGTTTCATGTGGCTAGCAGCAATAAGCTACATACTTCATTCATATTGTAACCATGATGGGCTGCTCTGGTTTCCAGGAATGGCCAATCAAAAAAGTCTCCGTTGTATGTCACGTATATACCAGGCTTTACATCTTGCATATGGGCAAACCACAGGCTAAGAAGTCCTTTCTGTGATAAACCCAGAGTCACAAATCAGTAAAAGAATATGTTTTACATGTATAATAAATGAGTCATAAGCCAATAATACCTCATCTTTAACATTTTTCACTTTAAAGCAACCTTCAAATTCTGGTTTGGGAGTGTACTCCAAATCCTCTATATCCTCCCCAACACACTGCAATATTTTGCAAATGCAACTAATTGTCAGTTATATAGCACAATCACAAATATTAATCAGCTTACAAGTCAACATTTTATTTCACAAACTAAAGTATTGCACTTGGACTAGGCTGAACTAGTGAAATAAGATCTTTGATCTAGTAGAGCAAGTTTGATGGTACTGCTAACAAATCACATCAAAAGGTTCCCAAAAACCGTGCGTTATCTAATTAGGATACACATTTTCCTCGATCACCCTCCCTTAAAAAGAAAAAGGGGAGAAAGAGGAAAGAGAACGAGTGTCATCCTTAACCTAAGATGAGTCATAAAAAACATGGATGTATATTTGGTCTGGTCATAGTCATATACCTCTCTATTAATGATGAGGTACCCTTGGCCATCAATCATGTATGAAATCATCATAATTGAATCATATTCAGCATCTGGAAATTTTAAAGGCAGCTTTGTGGTCTCAATATCAAAAGCACAGACATGAACTTCTGCACGTTGCAACAGATCTGTTCTCCTTTCCAATATCATCCCAGCACTGGATACACTTACATCATACCACTGTCCACACCTTATATCTGAAATATGTGGACTCAAGAATGCATTAGGCATGACATATTTGTAAATTGGGAATTCATGCGGAGAATGAGAAAGAAAATCATCAATGTACACAGAATTACCTTTGTCAATAGCAAAGCGAACATGATAAGGTACATCGAATTCACGAAGATCATTGATACATTCTATGAAATCTTGGAGCCGTTGTTTGCTGCTCAATCAAAACATCTTCATATTCAGGCAGTGCTCATTGTTATGACTTTATCAAATAGAAGATAAGCATTACCTTTTCCCTGCCAATATTGACTCATAGGCATCCTCCGCTTCCAACTTTGCTTTGTTTCTTTCAACAACATGAACAAGATCTTTCTTTACTTGCATCAATTGTTGAACAGTATCAAAAGATATCTTTAAATAGGATTTGTGCAGACCAGACAGGTGGTTTTTCTGTGACAATTAAAGTAATTCAGAATATAGTATTTTCAGTATATATTATGGTAGGAACAATCATTAACTCAATGAAGATAAGACTGTAAATAGGTACTACAGTTGAGCTCCTAACATAATGGGAGAACAATAACAAGCACTTTTTGTATATCTAATATAACAAGTTAAGATGACAAAACATAACATCTAAGGAAAAATAACAAGTTCAAATTTTACTTACAAGATTAAGATCTTCTTTCTCTACAATTTCAATATCTGCAATCTGGCCCTCATAACGCCTTCTCAAATACGTCTCAACATCGGTTTCCATTTTATCCTACGACAACATTGTTGTAAACCCCATCATTTGATAATCAAGGATAGGAAAGTTTTTCTTGGAAGCAATCTTATTTGTAGCATTCAAGTGTGTATGACCCCATACCTTGGTGGCAGCATAGAAATAAGGCCGAAACTTATACTTCGCCTTAAACATTGAACCATCCTACACCCGCAACATTCAACATATAGGTACATTACAAACAACCAAATTTCCTTCTAAACAAAATTTTCATAATCCACTTGAAAAATTGAAATTCTTACCTGGCAAACAAAATACAAATCGACACAACTGTACACCTTACTAGTTTCCCTGTCCTCCCAAGACGACTACATTGAAAAACCACATCAAATTTCAAAAGATTAAGTCTAAATTAATCAAAAATGCATCTAAACTAGATGATGGGAACGAGGATAAATTGGGGAAATTGGAGGATGCTCACAGAGGCGAAAGTAAGTAACCAGCCGAGGCGCTTATCGCCTTCAGTGAAGAGATCGAATCCGAGCTTGGATTCAAGCTGCTCCTCCGCATTTAGAATCAGCTGCTGCTTCTTTGAAATACGAGAATCCCACCGATCTTTCCTCCTGTTGTCGCTGCCATTCATCATCTTTACAGGAACACTCGGTATAACTCAAAAGGAAAATTAATCAAATAAATTATAACAGTGTAAAACACAAAATGTGAGAACTACGAAGTAGAAGGTGGAGATGGAATAGTAGAAAGAGAAAGTTGAAAGCAGGACAAGAGAGTGAAGAGAGAAGCGGGGCGACCGTCAGGGCAGAAGATCTGTTTCCCGCGCTCGAGACTTGTGGGCATCAAATTGACTGAATTGCCCCTGTTGGATTTGGGTAACTGTCTTAACTGATAAGCCCAAAAAGGGTTTTGTGTTTTATGGCCCATCGCAAAACTACCGACGAGTTTTCATAAAGGAAATGTCAAAAAATACAAATCACAAATATCATTGGATCGTAATGTTAGTTCAAAATCATCAATTTAAATTTGGAAGGGGAAAAGTAAATTGAGAGAAAGAGGGTTAATTTAACTATCAGGTTAATGTGTGTCAAATTATTAAAATATAAGTTTATGTTGAAATGACACTCATTTTTGCATCTAAATATCTAATACAAAACTAAATATTTTAATTGAGTATATATGATCTAATATTTTGTTACAAAATTATAATTATCAATAAAAATTCATATATATATATTAATCTTTTTCACAAATATTTTAGTCCGATGAATTAGCCCAAAATTATGAGGGTTAGGACTAGAGCGTAAACAGTTAGCCCCCAAAAAACATAAAAAATAACAAACTAAAATTTACTCCAAATTGAATTGGCTGATTAAAACGACATTCCTACTAAAATATAGGCTTTTTGGACCTAAATGAGCTGATAATGCTCGTATCCTTAATTAACTTTATTGGGCCCTGCTAAAAAATACCTTTACTGGGCCGCGGGTTAAATGAGCTACTACTCATGATATTATCGAAGGTAGGTAATGAGCTACATAAAATCTTATCTTATAATATATAATAACTCTTTCGAATTCCGTAAATGGTAAGTCTTAAAATTCTATTTAAATAAATCTATTCTTTTGCATATAAAAGTATTCTTATCGAAAATGCAATTAAAACTGTAGGAATTAAATAATGTAACGTCAATCCTTGAATTCCATATTTTTTTTTTTAATTATGACTAATTTTAGTCAATTAGCATTATCACCCGAATATATAATTGATTAAAATATATGTTAATTCATTGATTTAAAAAATATAATTTGCCATATAATCTATAAAATCTTATCTACATATCTATCTATTAATCTATATAATATTGAAAGGAGCTTCTAGTTTTCGTTTATTGCCATTCTGTTTTTATATTAATTTAAATATAATATTATCATATTTAAATCAATAATAATTGTCCAAAAACATATAACTTTCACCGAGCAATAAGAATTGCTGAATTGGCGTGACCAATTAGGAAGAGTTGACGTTAGAATTACATAATTCGTACAATTAATTAATTAAAATACGATCTTAATGACAATATAATGTCATTTCCATTCTTAGACAAATTTTATTTCTATAAATTTCAGATTTTTTAGATCTCACAAACACTCATACAATTAATTTCAATTAGTCTATTCTACCATGAGTTCTCAAATTACGATGAACATCTATACACTACTCCGTGGCGCCGTTGAAGGCATGATACAATGGAATAAGAAGAAGCCCGGTGCGAGAAGAGTAGCTCTATCGGGTGCAATTTAAGTGATGTAATTTGACATATCTTTTTTACAAAAGATCTTTTATTTATTGTTGTTATTATTTATTTTCATATTTTAACTATATTGTGTTTATTGCCTAGGAATTATGATTAGTTTTTTTGTCCACCTTGATGTTGATGTATGTTGTTCTGAATTGATTTTTTATTTGTAACATATGTATATAGATATATTTATTTATGTATAATGCAAAGTAAATTGTATATATATTTTAATTAAGATAAAGTGTATGGATAGATATTTTTTGCTCGGTTTCGTATGAATATATGGATATTTCATATGAAGTAATATATCATATAAATAGGGATGTCAATTCAACCCGAACCCGACGGGTTGACCCGAATAACCCGAAAAATATAGCAGGTTAGGGCTGAATTTTTACGACCCGAAATTAAAGCGGGCTTCATGGGCTGGACCGATTAACCCGCGGGTTATATGG
>JAYJMF010000080.1:1377703-1391881 GCA_036873715.1 Salvia sclarea
TTGATTATTACTATTAAAGAGTAAATTATTATGTTTAATGCTTCTAATTATTTGTTGCCATAAATTATGGAATATATATGTTTTGAATGATTATTGAAAACAAACATTAATATATTGCTCCATTCGTCCTAGAGAAGTTGCATACCTTTTTTGCACACAGAATTTTATGAAGGTTGTAGTATTACTTATTTTTGTATAAGTAATAAAGGAAACCCAAAAAAATAATACCAAAACTTCTATGACACCTAAAGAAGGATAGATAACAACTTCAATGAGAATGACATAATATAATTAAAAGTAATAAAATAAATAAATGAACTGCACGGGGAAAAAAATCATAAAAAAAAACGCACGGGAAAAAACATAAAAAAAACGCCCCCTCAAAATAAATCAATGAGAAGGATAGAAACCAAGTGCATTTTCAGTGTAAATGAACTGCACGGGAAAAAAAATAAAAAAAAGCCCCCTCAAGGATTCGAACTCAGACATGCATTTATCAACTAAAGGAGATGCATCCACCGTTGATTTCCATGATCTAAGGGATGAAAATGGTTCTCCGTTCTCCATATAAAAAGAGGTTCTCATTTGAACCTCTTCCATATAACGATCCTCATATAAAGTTTCATTGGTTAATTTTTAAATCATATAAAAATAAAATAAAATTTGAATGAAATTAAATAGCATTATAATTCACCCACGCATCGCGTGGGCAATATACTAGTTATTATCCAAGTCGCATCTTGACCATGGATGATGTATCGCAAATATTGGATTATTTTGAAGTTTAAGAAAATAATAATTTCTATATTCCACTAAATTATCGCAAATATTATTGGATTATTATGAAGGTTAATTAGAATATATATTTTTCTTATATGAATTTTAAATATCAAATTATTAATAAAATTCAATATCAACAGTCATAAACATAATAAAAAAAATTATACAAAAATGTAATTAATAAATTAAACATTCACTCTCATGCTCTATATACAATATGCATTCACGAATAGCGATGTTCTAACCTTAAAAACAGTCATCATATTTGTTAGAATGATTTCGAGGATCTCTCCATGCATGTATTCCATGTTTCAAGAAAAACAAAAACTCTATACTTCTTCATCCAGATCGAAGATTAGCTAGAGAAAGTATATATGGAATGCATGGAGAGATTATACAACTTAATTATGTATCTCACCAAAAATATTTTATTAATTATATGCACGGTATTTTCTCTTCATAAATATTCGGTCCCATCATTTGTTTAAGAGATAAATGCAAATTAAATCACGAACTTTACCTGAAATTACAATTATAACACGACTTTTGAATCTTTGCAATTAAATACACGAATTTTCATTTTTCTGCAATTGGGACTCAAGTCATTTTTCCGGCGAACAAAAATCGAAGCGAAGCGCTGATATAATGGAGAGAATGATCAACATCGAGACCTTCATCAAAGTTGCAACAAGAAATGAGATAGATTGAGGTTCGATTTGACGAAGATTGTGACTTGGAAAATATGGCTTGAGTTCCAATTACAAAAAATTGAAAGTTCGTATATTTAATTGTAAAAATTTAAAAATCGTGTTATAATTGCAATTTGAAGTAAAGCTCTTTGTTTAATGCGACATGCACTTAGAAGAAAACTGTGGAAACAGTTGATTTAATAACAATAGGTGACTGAAGACTCAAAACTCGATAAAGACTTTGGGATCTTTAAATTCCAGCAAGTATCCACGAAACAAAAGGTGAAGATTTTTATTAAATCATTAATTAATGTCTTAATGAGAGTGTCATGTTAAATTATAGATATATATATTTACATTAGCTTTTTCAAACAGTCCACTTTTATATTGAGGTGTTTTCATAATTATAGTTAATTTTAGAATTGGACCAATGTTATATATGCATAAAAATATAGCTTTATTAGGTATGTATTTTGGTAATATATATATATATACATATATATATTAAAACTAATTAATTAGTGTGTTAACTAGAAATGAATCTCAATCCTAACATTAGAAATATTGATATATAAAAAAAGGTGAAAATATAAATAATTAAATTGTCGAAATAAATTTTATGGCATTCTACAAAACAGTTTGAAACAAATGCTGAATCTTAATTAACGTCTCGTACGTATTTGATCAGTTTTAATTTCTCAGTAGAATGTATTAACAGTAATATTATATTTAGGTTTTGTCAAAGTCTCAATTTCACAATATTGACCTGAGTCGACTCTAGTGATGAATAATTCAAACAACTAATTTGTGGTAGGGTTGATGTACAAATCCCCCACTATTAATTTTGGGAATATTTATATCTATAGATTTATATACTCTCTCTTGAATAATTGATTTCAATAATAATTTTTTATTTCCAACAAGGCGTGGTCAATTTATGTACAATATGGCATGCATCCATTTGGGAAGCCATGAAGTGGCCACAAATCCAATACGGATAATCTTTTGTAAAAGAAATTGTGTGCGGTTGAACTGTACTAGAGTTCAGATTTAAAGCAAATAATTTGGCTATGTATTCTCAAATTTCAAATTAAATAAGAAATATCCGCGGGGAAATAATTTCCAATTGGATGTCCAAACTAACCTAAATTCTTATAAGATTCAAATATTACAACGTACATGTAACAACAAAAAACCTACAGAAAAGAGTATTACGTACTTAGCCTAAACAAGAGAAATTTATATTTATCTCCTCAATACAATAAATACTTCTCAAATAACAGTACTATATATATAACATCAATAATATTTGATATACTATAGTTTATTCTCGCCCGCGCGTATGATATATACTGTCTAGGAGCGCCTTCTGGCTGCCGTCTCTCGTTGGCAATTGAAGAAGACGGCGGCTACAGGAAGCCCTAAGTCGTGTTCATCGGCGAATTTTCTGCTGCAGAATCCATCTCTGGAAAGAGGCACACTCACAGACTGCAACCTCTTCTCCTGCTTGTACAAAATGAATACCAACCGATGTATGCCTATGTTTGGCCTTGGTATTTCGTATTTCACCACTTCTCTCCCTGTAGTAATTAATATACCATATAATTATAATTTATTTCCTATGTACTTTAAAATATACTATTAAAGTTGTTGCTTCATACCAAATGAAGAGTCGGTGGTGCCTGGGATATTTGTGACAACCCTGTAAGTTGATCAAGTCATCAGTCTGCGTTCTAATTATAAATGTGTCCTGTGTATATGAATAATTTAAATGATATATTATATATAAGCATGCTTTTGTCGAAATGAAATCGGACTATATTTTTTCCCATCTTTTGCATGTTTTAATTATGAACTTTGTGTTTTTATCCGCCAATAATTTGTATACAATTAAGCACATATATATTGCTTTTGTATAATTAACCTCATATATAAAATGTATCACAAGATATGTAACGTACAAAAATTGCGCAATTCAGCTGATCTATTTAATTGTATGAAATAAAAAAACAAGATTAATGTATATATATCTGTGAGAGGGTACGTAGAGTGACATACCAGTGTAAGTGCTCCCTGAGGTATGGATCACTAGGACCCGGAACATCAGGATCTGTCATGATCTGAAACAATCAAAGAAATAAATCACTGCAAAAAATTAATTCCAAACGCAATTTTTATTCAACACCTTCGGTTTATAAGTTGGTATATCCATTTACAAAACTCTGATAGTATTATTTGAAAAGGTTTTAATATATAATTTATGATGTGAATCGCGAAAAAAACAAACAAACATCGATCTCATTACAAAACAAACGATTGTGCACCTAAACCCTAAAACTTCGAATTTTGCAGGCAAAGAGAAATTAGCATTAATTTTGGCATTATATAATTGAGAGAGAGAGAGTAAATAATAAATAAATTTACCAAGGTGAAAAAAGTTCTGAAATCTGCAGCAGCATGAATAAGAACCTTAGGTTTGGAGGTTAAAGTGGAAGGAAGGAGATGATGGCCATTAAAGATATGGTTGTCGGAATTGTAGATGACAGACATCTTCGCAGTGGGCGAGAAGCTATCAACCACTTCTCCAATCACTTTAACAATTACAAGAGTATCTGAATTTGATCTCATCATCCTTATCATCATCACTACTAAATCTTCATTTAATTTCTCCTCATCACAATCACAAAACCTGCCTGTATTTATAGTGGAAATCAACGATCGAATAAATGAGACATGTTTTAAAATATTATTGAATAGTTGTTTGAGTTGAGTACCTACTCGATCCAGCTACGAGTCGCGGGTACAAATTGATAACACACATTAATATTAATTGTACGTACATATACTGAATTTGTTGAGCTGTCACATTATAGTATTTCTTGTCTCACGTGGTACACATGCGCGCCCCCTCATGCACACACGTCTTTGTGTATTTCAGGGTTTAATTCGATTTTATATAGTAATCTTGTGTTCTTATATATATACTATATATTCTCATTTTGTGAGATTAATTAATTATTAAACGAATGTTTGTCGCGATCGTATGGGAAAGCAAATTATAGGTTATTTTTCCTGACGAGTACATTGGATTTAGTCATTATTTGGCGAGTAACCAAAAAACAAGGAACGTCTTTTTGAAAAATGGAATAGTTGCATAGAAATTCAAAGACATAAAAAGATGATTTGACATGCATTCACATAGCGCTTCGTTATCGTTGCGTCGATATCTCAATTTATATGCCACCAAATACTGTATCTAGTGTTAGTTCCCGCACTAATAAGGAGTGTCTTATTTATTGCAAAATATAATGTAAATCCACTGAAAATATATATTGAACTTTAAAAATTAGTGTGTATATATATCATTTCTAAGTACCCAAAAAATTGTTCCGTAGTTGGATTGTGTACTAATGTACATGTTTGAAGAGATCAAATATGATATTGGAATTTTCTAAAAGACTAGGTAGTATGACACAAGGCGGGGGTCGAGTTTTGCGTTAAGGATGTGTACCAGTGGCTCCACAGTCGCACGTATGAAGGGGACCCGGAGCTTAATGAAGTGTTTATGTTGTTGTGGCAGACGCAAATGTAAAATTCAAACGTGGAGAATTCTCCAAGGAAAAGTGCCAACTGCTATTGAGTTGGCAAAGAGGAATGGGCTCCCAAACGAGCTGCTCAATCTGTTTGGCTGCTCCGGAGGAGGTTTGGCACTTGTTCTTTTCCTGCCCTGTGGTGTCGGATGTGTGGAGGGAGGTGTTGGGGTGGATCGGAGTGCAGGCGGCTTTCTCAAGCAATCCTTCGCTTCATTTTAATCAATTTTGTAGTCTCTATAATAATGAAAGGGGAAGGAGGTGCCTTGCAAGTATCTGGATTTGTGTTATTTGGATTGTTTGGAAGAAAAGAAACAGAGATACTGTTCAAGGAAGGTGTTTGGAACACGGAGAGAATTATCGAAGAAATCAAAGCTACAATTTGGAGCTGGGTCTCTTGGAAAAAAAAGAGTACTGTGAAGGAGGATGTTAATTTTCTGACATGGAAATCTCATCTCGGGAACTGCCTTCGGCAGATTTGATCGATCGTCTAATTTTTTTTCTTCTTTCCCTCTGGCTGTTGTCTTCTTGTCGTGGGATGACAACTTCTCTCCTACTTATATATTTCTTGTTTGTGGCCTTATAGGTACTCTCGTACCCCTTTTCTTCTAAAAGACTAGGTAGTACCATAGTAGTAGGGCCAACTTTTTGCTTTTGAATTTAATATAATATTTTGACATCATTTCACTTTATATTCATATGCATCCGAAAAGCGACTATGTTGTCCAATGGGTGCTCTTTTTAAACTTTACATAATTGATTTTGGAATAAAAGAAATGTCATCTCACAAAGTGCAACCAGCTCCAACTCAACTTTTATCGTGTTGCCTAGTAACCATAGCAGATTTCATAGCAAATATCATATGTAAATATTAGAAATATTTCAAAACATAATCTTTAAAAATATGTTTTACATACCCAAAGTTAGTCTTTAGAGCATGTAATTAAGAAAACTTGGCATAATCCCTAACAAATTAAGTAGGAGTATTTTCTATAGACCCATGCCCATGCATATATGCTTCAGTTCTTTTTGTGCTTGGTATAAAGGCGGCATCAACTTTTATTTTGGCAAATTTCAAACTCGTCCATTTTGGACTGTTGCGTTACTTTGAAAGGTCCATAATAATTAATTATAAAGTTATTGGAGTTCTTACCTGGTTTTAATTGTTGGGTTTATATGGTTTTTGTTTGTTGAGCCACGCGATTTATTTTAGTTTTATCTTGACAGTATTATAATATAATACTATGAGGCTCCGTTTTCTTTGATGGATAAATTATCATGGAAAAATGAAGGAAAATAGAACATTTGCCCTTTAAATTTTTCTTTCTTTTCCATCTCCTTCTTTAAAAAAAGAGTTTTACTCTTTCTGCCTCTTCCTTTTCAATTCAAATGGAAGGATAATATTATCCCACTTGCAAGGAGTGAAAATATTATCCTTCCATTGGAGTGAAAGAATTTCATTTCATATCCTACTATTTAAGCTTCTTTGCAATTTGGACGGCTAACTACTGCGGGCAATAAATTCATATTATTGGGTACTCTGTTCACGCAAGTGTTAGTGTTATTACATATTCAACTAAAATAATAATATTTTTTTTTGCATATTCAACATGAGATTATTGAGAATAAATAAGATGTGTTATGGGTTGAAACGATTAATTGATTGAATGGATGAGCTGTGGGCTGGAATTATTCATTTATTGAATGAATTTAAAAAAGAAATACTAAAATAGATTTAAAAAAGGAATACTGACGTGTCATTATAGGAAGGAATACCTTGGCTCCAAATTCTAAAATATATAAAGATTTATGTATTGTTGTTGCAAATTATATATTTAAGTGAAGCTATATTTATATGCCTTCTTTTCAAACTGAATTTGTTTTAAATATTTATTTTTACATAAGAGTACAAATCGGGTGAAATAATAACAGAGACCTAGTATTGACGACACAAACGAGATACATCATCATACTGTAAATGAAAAAGGTTAGAGAAGTAATAAAAACAACTGGATCAAAAACTGTGTAAATCGGATTTGATGTTATAATTATAAAATTAAAAAATCGAGCAATCATTGTGTTATTTCCAGCAATTCGATTCGATGACTACCCCAATTGCAAAAGGTTGCAAGACCTAACTTTTCTTAGACTTGCTGGTAAGTTTATTTTTTAACTCGGTTTTCTTATTTTTCCATATTTGTGTATGTTTTTACTCTCCACCAATGCATTTTTGCTCTGACTGCTGTCTATTTTGTGTTTACATAATATAATCTATACTATATGTTTAGATATTAAAATTCGATTTCAACCTGCATGTTTTGAGACTTCTTTTCTTGGTTGTTCATAAAGTGTTCGATGATAATCCTCAATGGGTTTGCTTAAGCTCTATGGTACATTGATATGTTTGTCATCTGCTGTATCATTCCCTATTGCTCTCGATTCTGCTTTTTCATCCAATTAAATGATAGCTTTACTGTATAGAAGTATTCTTGTTAATCCAATCCAAATAAAAAAACCAAAATGTTTGGCAGTCGAAGTGAGGTGTTGAAATATGGTTGGGATTATTGGGACAAGAAAAAAATTGTTTCTTTGATGAGGGATGGGTGGTGTTTTATTCAAGCATTAGAAGAATATATATCATTTTAACTCCAAAGCAATAATCGGATTAAGCTTCTAAACTTGCTCAGGTAAATGGCATCATCTTCCTTGTTATCTGCTTGGACCATAAATGGGGGTTTACTTGCTTCTAAGGCTTCAGTGATCCTAAGTGATAGTTCAAAGTCTACGTGTAATTCTCTGTGCATATCTACATATGCCGACGCATCACATTCGGCTCTCAGGAGAGGAGTCGAATGCAGGGGGTTGAATGTTGAGACAAAATCTTTCTTTTCACTGGGGAGCAAGTTTCAACTCGAAGATGTCATTGAAGCTCAGCAGTTCGACAGAGATATGCTTGGTGCCATATTCAACGTGGCAATGGAGATGGAGAAGATTGAGAAGAACTCTACTGGGAGCAACCTTCTTCAGGGGTATCTAATGGCAACCCTATTTTATGAGCCCTCAACCAGAACTAGGCTCTCGTTCGAGTCGGCTATGAAACGTTTAGGCGGAGAAGTATTAACTACCGAAAATGCACGAGAGTTTTCCTCCGCGGCAAAAGGGGAGACGCTTGAAGGTAGTCAATTATATTTATTTGTTTTGTGTCTGTATGGAAACATACTGATCCATATTAATTTCCAGACACAATAAGAACAGTAGAAGGCTACTCGGATATCATAGTGATGAGGCATTTTGAAAGTGGTGCTGCGAGAAGGGCTGCAGCGACAGCCAGCATCCCAATTATTAATGCCGGAGATGGTCCTGGACAGCATCCAACTCAGGTCTGCAATACTCAAGTTCTTCATTGGATACTTCTATTTGTCAATCGAGTTTTTGAAATTCTACAATGAGATTTTGCTTGTCCACATTCAGTAATTTGTCTTTAGATCTCATTACCTTGGCCTTGAACGTATTAACTCTTTGCAAGGAGTAATGGCTCGTATGTTCATCATGCTTAAAATTGCTGCTCAAAAACATGGATTTGGAAGGGTGAGGTTTATTTGTATTTCCATTTCTTATCAAAAGTGGATGCTTTATTTAAGAATTTTTAGCTTTTACTAGTTAAATGCTATTGGAGATCATCATCTTTGTACTTATAATTTACCTCAAAATGGCTGTTAAGAGCTCTTTGTATGTAGCAAATGCAACTATTTTTCGTCATTTGTAATTTTTTTCTTGAAAATGCCTTCGTGAAACTGGCACATCATACTTCATTTAGTGCAATCACCTTGCCTATTTTACTCACCCTCTATGATTATCTATTTTCTTTTCCCTTCTTTTCTTTTCTCTTCAGTTTGATTGGTGGTGTGGGTTAAACTATTGGCCAAATAATTCTTTGAGGATGTTATGCTAGTACAAAACAATAAATTTCATTATGTTATTTTCGAGTGTGTGTATGACTTGTTTTTCAATTTTGTTATAAGAATAACCTGACACTCAAAGTTACAGAAATGCATATAACAATATGTGTAGCATAATCGTTGTTTTCATGTGATCATAAGAAAAGTGACTTGATTTCTGTGCAAGACATAAGCAGAGTGTTGAAACTATATATTATTTCAAGTAAATGTATTAGTTATTTTGGTTTCTTTATGTGATAATCCTAAAAGGAAAGTTAAACAAATGCAGTATCTTAGCTCAGCAATTATTTTGTCTGATCTACTGAACACTTTGGCTGATCACCCATGTTTGCAATCTAATGCATAATATTGTCTCTTCGCCAAAAATGGATAAATCATCTATAGTATTGCTTTCGGGTATATTGTGCTGTGTGTGTTCAAGTAATTGTATCTTCCTCGTATGCTTTTCTATGTCAATGAACAGGCTCTCCTCGATGTGTATACCATTCAAAGAGAGATAGGAAAACTTGATGGAATCAAGGTCGGGCTCGTAGGAGATCTTGCTAACGGGAGGACAGTCCGCTCACTTGCCTATCTGCTGGCCAAGTACAAAGATGTCAAAATCTACTTTGTCTCACCAGAAGTAGTGAAAATGAAGGTAGGTGCCAAATTTTTGTGTGAGTCTAATTTCTTCCCAAGTACTCAATTTTTTATAGGTTGCAAGGTTCTTCCTAGATTAAGCAGAGTCGACAATAAGTTGAGAC
The DNA here is from genome assembly GCA_036873715.1 of Salvia sclarea. NCBI lineage: Eukaryota > Viridiplantae > Streptophyta > Magnoliopsida > Lamiales > Lamiaceae > Salvia > Salvia sclarea. The sequence goes on from JAYJMF010000080.1 coordinate 1,387,465, forward strand.
GAAACTGTTTCAATATCACTTCAGGATGACATAAAAGATTATCTAACATCCAAAGGCATTGAATGGGAAGAGAGTGACGATTTGATGGAGGTGGCTTCTAAATGTGACGTGGTATATCAAACCCGTATTCAGAAAGAGAGGTTTGGAGAGAGAGTTGATCTTTATGAAGCAGCTAGAGGCAAGTACATCGTGGACCGGAATGTAGTGGATGCAATGCAGAAACATGCTGTCGTGATGCATCCTCTACCACGGCTTGATGAGGTACGATTGCTTGTCTTCACTGTATTTTTCATTTCATTTTTCTTATTCTTCAAATTTGTCATGGGTTGTTTCAGATAACTGTGGATGTTGATGCGAATCCGAGGGCAGCCTACTTTAGACAAGCAAAGAATGGCCTCTACATTCGAATGGCCCTTTTGAAGCTCTTGCTTCTTGGCTGGTAAAAGATGCAAAAAAATTCAGGAAACACCATTCCAAATTTTCCCATTCTATCATTTTCTTGTTGTTGTTCGAAGTTGAGATCATGATGTGGATTCATAAGAAATTTGCTTGTGATTGTCCATATGTCATGGTGTTTGCACTGTTTGTTTTCAGATGTGAATAAAATTACTTATTTGGCGGGCACTGATGCACGTAAATGACCCAATCTATTTATAGCTCAGCTCAAAAAAGTCCGTTTGAAATTTGTTCATTTATTAAGCCGAGCTTGAGCCTCTAGCTATGTTCGGCTTCTGGGGTTGTGAATGTTTTCTAATTCGAGTCGCTTCTAGGGTTGTGAATGTGTTCCAATTCGAGCCGAAAAGAACGTGATTGCGAGCCATAAAATGAGCCAATTCAAGAATATGTTCAACTAGATAATTTAAATAATCATAATATATATAAATCTACTTATAATAATAAATTGCTTATTGAGTACAATTATTTTCTTTTTTTAAGCAAAGGATGTGATATATAGCATGAAGAATCGTCAACCACAATGTTCCTAAGCCAACTCGGGAGTTAGCGGTCCAACAAATCGGCCGCGAACATTGACTCACAAACTGAGCTAAGCTATGAGCTGCTCTATTAGTAGAACAATACATATGAAAAATACCAACAAGCATGTTTTGTCTAGTGACCTCTAGAATATCACACACATCGTCCGACATCAAATCTTTCTCTTATTCCGCGCTCGCCATCATTCGGGCAGCAAGAATGGAATCGATGAAAATTTCAACAGGTTCGACTTGGTGCTCCATGCAAACCATGATGCCATGCATTATGGCCATCATTTCAGCAATTCTAATTTAGATACTCCCTCCATATTTTTTTGAGTATCCTACTTTAATTTTTTATTTGTATGTAATTAAGTGTCCTATTTCGGATATCAATGCAAAAATAGGGTGAACTTGTCAATATTACCCCTATAAAATTTTTACTTTTTCAATTTCGTAAATAAATAGGGATAGAATAAGTAGAATTATAGATCTCTTTGGTTTGTGTAAAGTGGTGTCAACCGATAAAAATAGAGAGGGAGTATTTCCATTAAACAACTTAAAACTATACATGTATTGTGATTTAGACCTTCATAACATTCAGTCCACGCAGATTTTGTTTCTTTAGTGCTCTTTCGCTATTGGGCCATTAACAGCCCAGGCCCAGCATCTGTGACGACGTCGTACAGACTGTCGTTCATTGCATTTGTGCAACCCTCGTCTTCCCCCTTTTCCTCTGCTTCACATTCATCATCAAAATTCAGAGATTAGGCAGAAGATTGAAGAAACATGAGTGCATACAACGCATTCAAAGCAAATGTTCCAGTTGCGTGGAGCCGTAATCTGTACATCACGTTGGTGAGGGGAATGCCCGGCACAAGGAAGCTCCACCGCCGCACCTTAGAGGCCTTGCGACTCACCAAGTGCAACCGCACCGTCATGCGCTGGAATACCCCCACTGTCCGTGGAATGATCCAACAGGTTCTCTTTCTCTCTCTCGCTCGCTCAATTTGTTTCCCATATGCTCGTAGGTTGAATTAAATCTCTCTGCTTTCGAGTATAGGTGAAAAGGTTGGTTGTGGTGGAGACGGAAGAAATGTTCAATGCTCGGAAGCAGAAAGACGCTAATCACCGAGCTCTGCGCCCACCTTTGGTCGTAAACCACCAGCCTGCTGCATCGATACCCTCGACTAATGATTCTTCTGCATAATTTCTGAGATTTTTTACTGGTTAGCTCCTTTTCTCTGTGGTGATGAACCACTTTGATTATGCATTTTTAAAACTTGCTGTACAGTTTTGGGGAAATTTTCAGTTCTCTCTTTTAGTTTCATCAATTTATCGTTTTTGGATCAGTAAATTTGTTTGGAAACCGAGTCACAGTAATAATTTCTATAGGATTTGGCCTAAAGTTTAGAATTGGTTGGTCCTCAAAAGTCAAATAATAATGGCTACAATCCCTGGAAGTATAGTTTATTATTCTATATTAGCTATTAAGTCACATTGCAGCAATCCTTTGCCCCAGAAAATAGTCATTCATGTACTGTTGTTCAGTTCAAGTATGTTGCTTATATTCTTAAGGCAAATAGAGAAAACTGTTCAATTTTTTCCAGGTTTGAGTTCTTAAATGAAACTGGCCTCCACTGTTGCCAGCTTTAATGGTGTTAAGTTCTCTCTCAGTTTCTCACACCCTCACCATCGAAAGATCATTGATTTGGCTTTTTTCAAGGAGGGAGACGATGAAAAATTGATTCTCTTTTGTTAGTTTAACAAGTGATGCTATCTAATGTTATCGTTCCATAACTATAGCATCAAGTAAGATTATGCTTTGATTCAGCATTGTCTCTTGTATTCTTATTCTATATTTCTTTTCCTATAGCCTATGGGTTGTCTGCAGAATAAGTTATCTCTATGAATGAGGAGCAGTGGCGCCTCAAAAGCAATGTTTAAGCACTGAACTGGAATGACATGCATACTTTTTTACTCTTTCTACTTCTGAAGCTTTATCTTTGTGGATTGGGGCAGTGACATGGCTACCGAGATTCTAAGCAAGGCACGTCGACTGCTGGTTGAGAACTTTTTACTTCTGAAGCTTTATTGCTAAAGACTTCATATACTCGTGTGATGATAGAGATTATTTATCCTTAGATTAAGAAAAATAGATGTTTTGATATTTGCAGTTATGCACTTTTATGTTCTAGCTCTTCGTCTTGCTTGTTTCGGTGCATTTCAGTTTCTTTACCGTTTCTACTTTTGTTTGACAATCCAGTATATCTGTTGTTTTCGGGATAACTAGTGCAAGGCTGACTTCTTTGTTGACTGTAGATGCTATAGCGGCACTTCTAAGCTAGCACTTGCGATTAACTTTAACCGGTAGAGATTAGATTTTGTTGAGCTCTACAAGGATATGGCTTTTCTTGTTTGTCTGCATGGCTTGATTCTTTTATCTTCTCCACAAATAATTTGGTTGTGAATTGCTATGAAGACTAGGTGAGAAGCATAGATCGATGTAAGTATATTATATCTTTATAGGTCTTTTCTTCTCCTCCATGTCTCATCAGCCAAGTACAGACTTGGTTACTTGGAGGTACAACCCACAACATAAATGTAGCAAATCTCCTCATCCGCCTTCTACGTCAGTAATGGTAACTGTGGCACTCTTCATACTAGGCAATGTATAACTTCCTTACATAAAATAGTTAGGCAGGAATGCTTCCTCAGTTTCTATCATTAAACAACTGATGCCATGACCATCTTCCGCTACTATTTGTACTAAAAAATCGGCCCACATGTATGCATCTCTTTACTTGGGGTTCAACGAACGCATTCGTTCATCACTTCCATAATCCTCTCCTATTTCCCTGGCAGTCTCATCGTAGCAGATTGCTATTTTCCCATAGTGGCCAAATGTGTATCTCTTTTTATATTATGCAATGGCTATATGACTCCTGAATACGCATTTCATGAGAAATTCACTGTAGTTTGACATCTATAGTCTTGGAGTAGTCTTGCTAGAGATAATAAGTGGGAAAAAGTAAGAGGATTTGAATACAAGGATCATCATCATAGCCACCTAGGCTATGTTTTTCCTCTTTGGATACATATGGTTTTGTGGATAAGACTATAAGAGGATTTGAAAGACTTATTAGTCAGTGTTTTGTGGATGAGACAAGAAACTAAAGCACGTTACGATAGATTGATGATTTAACATACATTTGATACAAATGATTATTTTTCGTTGATTTGTATGTACATCATAATTCTCAATGGTCCCATTATATTTGTCAAATAAGTTTTTTAATACTTTGTAAATTTAAACCCTACCAGTAATTATAACACACATTAAATGTAAATGAATTATTATAAAATACTAAGAGTAATGGCAGTGGCGCCCGTCGGGCCGCGGTCGTCGACCAGCGCCCGCGGGCGTCGCTTAGATATTGCCG
>JAYJMF010000080.1:1397302-1417908 GCA_036873715.1 Salvia sclarea
GACTGAACTTTTTCAGTCACAGTTTCTCATCCTGTTTTAAAAACTGAACTCTGTGTCTTGTGTTGCTATTTTCGAAAAAGGCCCTACTGGTGTATTCCCCCCCCATACACCAGTTTTGTGACCCTCCGGGACCCAACAGCGACGAACAAGAAGATTTGGGAAACACACTTCAAGTGTCATTCAGGTATTGGCTGTCCCTTGAGTTATAATTTAGGAGCTACACGGTTTAAACATCCCATTTAAACTTTTATGCATGTTAGCTTTATCTTTGGTTTCAGATTCTAGATTTTTACTCGAGGAGATGATGATGTAGCTTTCCCATTATCCAAATTCAAGGAGGCCAGAGGCTGTAAATGAGTTTTTTTGCAAAGAGGTTTTCTTACTCAATCCATGTTGGGAGCTTCTTAAACTAATGTTGTATTATTTGCTAGTAAGAGGCATCTTTAGTGCTTTACCATTTTGTACATTTTCTCTGCCATTCTTTTTTTGCTTTTTCCGCCATTCACATTCAATTTTTTCAAACACCTTCGACGCATATCATATTGCATATCTATATCTGAGCCTTTTGCGTCCTTTATTTATGAATTCGATTCAAGGATGAGTTACATAAACATGACACATTGCAATAAAAAAAGTGTACACATGAGTTGGATACAGTATAGTCAACCATATATGGTTCTTTATTCGGAGATGTTGATGTCATTTCTCCATGTACGAATATGTATTTATTCTATGAAATTAAGTAACTAAATATGATGCAGAAATCTTTCAATCTTTAGGATATAAACAAACCTCTAAACGTCACGAACTCGAAGAGTATAATTTAGTGGCAATTCGTCGAACAGCTGCTGTGCACTCGAAACTCCCTCTTTTTAGTATTTAGTCGAGCACCTGGCCCTCAATCCCACCGGCATAAGCAGTCCAAGCTCATGACTAACATGATTCGACTTCAATTGTCACAATTGGGAAATAAATCCATCATATCCCATGAGCATAATAATCCATAAAAACTCCAAAATTCTATGCTTCCTTTCCTCTACTAACTTGTAGTTTCATGCCTCGAAATTAAACATTTTAATTTTCTAAACTGTTAGAGGGAATGTTTGGGCTCAGCCATGTTCCGGCCCACAGATATAAGCCCATTCTATCTCGACCAAAATTAACAAATCGTTAAGAAATTGAGCAAGGCCTTGCATTGAGCTGGCCCAAGAAGCTAGTATAGTATAAATTATTTCTATTCATTGTTTCTTTCCTTTTTATATAGTATAAATATAATCAATCATTAATCATATACAAAACATTATTATGATAGCAAAAAAGTACAACGAAGTGTATGAATTTATTATTACATTATGTAGTTCTTTTTGGGGTACATTTTTAATGAATTTTTTGTGCTAAAATGAATTTGTTTTCTTATGGAGTTGTCTTTTATTTAGAAAAAAAAAAGGTTCATATTTATCAATCCAAATTAAATTCAGAATTTCTCCAGCATAACTCACAGATATAATATATTTTTACATAAAAATTATATCATTTCGCAAATATTATCAAATTAGCACACTATATTCAAAACTTCATATACAATCTTTGGGCCGTCAAGACACTAATGGCCCAAGTCAATGCTACTAAACAATCTACTTTGGGTGGGCTGGATGTTTTTTTACTTATTGGGCCTTAAACTTTATGGTGCTTTAGTTGATTTGAAATGGAATTGGCACTATGATATGTTCTTTTTTACTTTAGGTTCAATCATCTATCACCTCCTAATGCTTTTTAATTTGCTTTTGAATGAAAAAAAGGATACCATTTTCTCAAAAGGAAAAAAAAAAGTGATCGAGTATATTTTCGTGAGGTAGTTAATGAGCTATGGGAGCACAAAGAGGATACGAGGAATTTAACGTGGTTCGATCTATTGAGATAGATCTACGTCCACGGAGAGAGAAAGAGAGCTTTTATTGCCAGTACGAGAGATAGATTACAAGAGTATTAATTCATTGTTTCTATGGTTTTAGCCTCTATTTATAGACGAGTAGACCGAGTTCTTGGAAAGTTAGATCTCCTCTCGAGGTCTTCTCCTAGTAGGATTCGACTTAGAGTTTCACTGTGACTCCTCTTGTTTATCTTCATGTGGTCCGAGTCTATCCATGCTTTGTTTGGGCTTCTTGGGCGCCGATGGTTCTAGGTTACTTGTTGGGCCAACGTTGTCGGGCCGACGTTGGTTGACCGAGATCGGTTGGCCGAGGTCGCCTGGCCGAGGTCGGATGGCCGAGGTCGTCTGGCCGAGGTCGTTTGGCCGAGGTCGGATGGCCGAGGTCGATGGACCGAGGTCGTTTGGCCGAGGTCGGATGGCCGAGGTCGTCTGGCCAAGGTCGTCTGGCCGAGATCCTTTCCTTTGTCTGGGCTTGACCTTGGGCCTGGTAGTTGGGCTTGGCCTCTGGGCCCATATCCTATCAACTATATCGTGACAGTTATGATAGAGTAGGTGATGTATTAAAATGAAAAATTATACTAATATAAAAATATCATTTTGATGCTAGTCATTTTTTATGTCTTTTGTTAATATCCAATTCATCTTAACTTGTCCGTGCCAAATTGGAATTTTGTAGACTCTAGTATAAATCCATTTTTGGAATTTTGATAGATCGAGTATTTAATAGGAGTAGTTATTTATTTTAGTTTGCGAGACGTAATTATTGAAATGTGAGTAAATTAATTATAATTAAGCGCGAAGGTCCAAACTGAAAATTCGGAATGAATGAATCAGCCATTGGAAAAGGAAAAGAAACCGTGAAAGGCCATTGACGCCGTTTAAGTCCATCATATATCCGTCCGAGTCCGACCTCATTCATATACATATACAGACACAGTAGTATCACTTGACTTCTCCACTGCCATTGATGGGTGCCCCTTCCGCCTCCGCCGTGGTCCCCGCCCTTACCCTCCTCCTCTCCCTCCCCCTTCTCTACTTCTTCCTTCCTCCCCGCCAAATCCCCATCTCCCTCTCCGACGAGCTCCACGATCTCTCTCTCTTCCACAACGCCATCTCCCTCGAATCCGCCACCGCCCCCTCCCACCGCGTCCTCCCCGCGGCTAAATCCCACCTCTCCGCCCCCCTCCGCTCCCCCAAGATCGCCTTCCTCTTCCTCACCAACTCCCCCCTCCACTTCGCCCCCCTCTGGGAGCGCTTCTTCTCCAATGCCAGCCCCAATCACTACAACATCTACATCCACGCCGACCCCCTCTCCAGAATCGGACCCCTCCGCGGCGTCTTCCGCGGCCGCCTCATCCCCTCCCACCGCACCCAGCGCTCCTCCGCCACCCTCATCTCCGCCGCCCGCCGCCTCCTCGCCACCGCCATGATCCACGACCCCTCCAACACCTACTTCGCCCTCATCTCCCAGCACTGCATCCCCCTCCGCTCCTTCAACTACCTCCACTCCTTCCTCTTCGATCTCTCCCGCCTCTCCCCAGATCTCCAATTCCCCAGCTACATCGAGATCCTCGACAACGAGTCCACTCTCTGGGACCGCTACAACGCCAGGGGCAGAAACGTCATGCCTCCCGAGGTCCATTTCGACCAATTCCGAGTCGGATCGCAGTTCTTCGTGCTCGCGCGGAAGCACGCGCTCATGGTCATCAAGGACCGGAGGCTATGGCGGAAATTCAAGCTCCCCTGCATCAATGTCGAGTCCTGCTACCCCGAGGAGCACTATTTCCCCACAATGCTGTCGATGCAGGATCCCCATGGCTGCACACACTACACTCTAACTAGGGTTAATTGGACTGATAGCGTCAATGGCCACCCGCACACCTACCACCCCCCTGAAATCTCGCCGCACCTCATCCACCGCCTAAGAGACTCCAATTCCACCTCTTCCTACATGTTTGCCAGGAAATTCTCGCCGGATTGCTTGAATCCGTTGATGGACATGGCGGATTCCGTTCTTTTCAAGGACTGATCTTTAGCTGTGGTAACTCAAAGTTAAGTAATTTTTCTTCTTTCCTTTTCTGGCTTCTTATTATCTAAATTTGAACTTGTTACTTGTAATTCCTTAACAATTTTTGGGGGAAATTCTATTTCGATTCCATTGTGTCGTTTATGGACGTAGGCAGAGTTAGATTGCCACCCCTTTGCTTTTTCTTATCTCTTTGAAATTTGAGAGAGTTAAAGTGATGGCCATATATTTTGGTGGACTAATTTGTGTGGTAAAGGAATCCAATGGTGATTGGTGAGATATTATGGTGATGTGTTCCTCAAATAGTCTACCGTGATCCAGTCATGTGAACTGCAGGAATTTTCTATAGGAAGGAACATGGTACTTTTTTCCTGTTCGTCATTTGTTATAAAATTACCGACTTATCCTTTTTCATTGCAAGTTCAACTCTTGAATCTGACTTCACAAGGTGTTGGTTTCTTATTGAGGGAGAGGATATCTTAGGTCTTTATTAGTTGATATCTTGGTCTTGGAGATTATGATGTTTGCCTCAACATGTTTGGTTGAACACATGTCACCATTTTAGTAATTTTCAAGATTATTATTATTAGCTCCTAGAAAAATCTCATTTCCCTAAAGCATATTTTGGTGAAGATGTAATCTGGTCTGATTTTACAATAATTATAGTCTGCCATTGTTTTTAATATTTGCAGATGAGGAAAAAGGCAGAGGCTTTTGAGGCTGTGAAACGTGAGGATATGGAGTGGCCACGTGGGATTAGGGTTTTTGAGTGGCTGTGAAAATAAAATGCCCTCAACCTTAGTAACCCAAAAGTGAGAGTCCAACTTGTAGCGTTTCAAGAAAGAGCAAACCTTAAAATATTTAGTGGGTGTTGGGTGTGAATTAAATTGGGTTTCAACACCCATTGGAGAAAAGAGGTAAACAAGAGGGAAGATTAGTTGGTGATTAGGACATTTGGTCCTTTGTTGTTCATTATTGTACATATGTAAGAGTTCATGTCTGAGAATTAACAAATCTTTGCTTAGCATCTAAAGAGATTGCAAAAATACCATTCTGTTATACTTCTTTTTTGAGAAATCAGTGCGTTTATAATTGCAAATATGGTATGAATTTCCTTTTCTAACTGGACCCTATCTCATCTCATTTCTTCTTCCTTAGATAACTTTCGGCAATCCCTTGACCACTTCATTGATTAAGGAGGGTCAAATTTATGATGTTACATAGTTAATAATAGAACCGGTTTACAAAAAATTGATCCGATTCGATTTAAATTTTTAAGGATACTATGTATGTATATAGTATGTTAATTTGCGTTTGATTAAAATGATACGTAGCATTTGCATCACACTTTCTTGAAATTCAAGTTTAATATTTCTCCTTTTTTTGGATATTAATGTGTAAGAGAGTGCGTGAAAAAAGACAAGGAAGAGAATAAAAGATGATGAATGAATGACATTGAGTTGGGCCTACCTGCACTGCAACTAATTTGGCTCAGAAATGTACATTATTTATTAACAATTTCTTATCGACATGAAATAGAGTACATAACTCTTAAATGAATAATGTCTAAGATGCAAATAATATGCTTATTATATTTTTCCTGAAAATAATAGTTTGGAAAAGTCGACACGTTCTCGACTCTCCCCCACCGTTCTTAACTACTTTAAATGTTGGTTGATCATTTACCCATTTTAAAATTATAGAAATATATTTCCAGCTTTCACGTATTTTGTGATAAATGCAGTTATTAGTTACATTTTTATCAATTAATAATAATTCCAATAAATAAATAATAACAAAAAGGTTGCCATAATAATGATATGTGAAGGGTATCTAATAAATTAAAATCCGTTGCAAATTAGCAATATCACAAATATGCAATAATTATTGAGTAAATACATGACTATGTTTACGTAGCAAGTAGTAGTCACTTCACATCTCACTGCACGTGTAAAAACTAAAATTTTGTGCTATTAATCATTTTCGTTGGTGTAGAGTAATTTTAAGCACCAATCAAATAATAAAACCGACGTTGTTCGGGACAACACACTAATCCGACAAATAAATGACCATCATATTTGAAAATAGTAATCAATTTCGTTATCTATGTTTCGTCATCTGATAAATAATGCTAAATAGAGAACAGCTTATTGAAAGAAATTTAATACTATGACACAACCAAACAACCAACCAAGTGTCCTATACGTGCCTCTTCTGGATCTTATAGATCGATAAAAATTGCAATATTCCAAACTTGAAAACAATCAAAACATCACACAATAAATTTGTCAATAGCCAACAATGAATAAACCAACCAATCCATAATGTACAAAATGTGACTTGCACTTTTCTTTCTCTCTCATTTTGAGGGGGGGGAAGACAAGTTATGCAGGACCCACATACAAATACATTATACATATGAAATTGAGGGACCGTTATATGTAAATGAAATTATTATAAATTGAAATGTAAACATAAAAGTGAGAGTGAGAGATAGAGACAATCACTTCAACAATTTTGATGAATAATTCACCAAACCAGACACAAAGTGAGTATAACATATATTCTCTCCATTCCATCGAAGATGATATATTTCTTTTGGGCACAGAGTTTAAGGAAAAGTTGAAAAGTAGTGTAAAATGATGATATAAATATATATTATTTAAAGTTGTGTAAATAATAAAGTGTTCCAAAAAGGAAATGTAACATCTTCGTTGGGACGACCCAAAAAGGAATACGTATCATCTTCGGCAGGACGGAGGGTGTAGCATATAGTATAATGGTTCTGATTTAATTTGGTTGGTATGTTAATATCTACATTGACTTGTTTAACTAAGTGTCAATTACAAAATCATTTCCCAAATTTATCTGTTTGTAAACTTATTATTTTAAAGTTGGATTGATTGCGTGTTATTATATATAACATCACTTTTAATTTGTGGTTTACCAACATGACCATTAAATCTTGGTATAAAAAACATGACTTTTACAATATGTATGTATGACTTGCAACACCAATCTACCGTAAATGGACAAGAAAAATTACCTGTGGACTAACCATACACGTGAAAAAATTACAACGACGTTGTTTAAGGTAGTCAATCATCCACATATACTTTTCCAATAGCCACATTATTAAATTATTCTCAGCCAAGTTCGCCACAACTTTCATAATTTACTAATGTTTCTCCTTTTTCCTCTGCCACATCACATCTTGTATTTAAAATCAAGTAATTCGGCCATTGCCGACACTTAAATAAACAAATCAATATACCACAAAATAGTTATCCCTACTTTAAATTATTGTCTGTTCAAATTGCAACATAATATTAATAAATAATTACAAAAGTTAATTATCAATTTTATTTTATTTTTTTAAAAAAAAACAGATGCCAAATCATTAATAAAAAAATTCAAATATCAACTGTCAGTTTTTTAAGAGACGAAACCCTTTATTAAGGAGTAAGGACTACAAAGTTGGGAAGTGGAGGCATTCTTTTTCTATATCTATTTTTATGATCTATTATTAGGAAATATTAGCTTTCTACAGGTCAAGGAACTGGTAATGAATTTTCGATTATCAACCATTCAACCTAATCAAAGAAATGAAAAAAAAAAAGAAGAAGAAGAAGAAGAAAAAAATTCTGCTAGTTGAATATTCTTCCTCTGCACCAAACCTGAGCTCCTTTCCAAATCTATGTGGCTCAAGAGTCATCACGAAACGTTACTGAACCCAAAATACACAGTTTTCTGTCTAAATGAATTGATAGCAAGGTCGACCTGCAAGTGTCCCAAGTGAGATTTTAACCGAAGCCCATATCCGAGACCAACTCCACTGCCTGGTTTGCCATGCCTTAGAGATGGATTTCCTGAAACAGAAACACAAACCAGGGGTGTCAGTTCACACGTTTGCAGGAAAGTTTATGCAGAAAATAGAATCTTGAAGAAATATAATCCACGTCTCATGCTTGATATTAGCGTAGTAATGATACCGAAGAAAGTTAACAAGTCAAAACTAACCAGGAACATGATGGCCAGAGCCCAAATCAGATCCACAGTCTAAGAATACAGCACCTTCAAGCATTGAGCTCTGAGAGACATTATTAAGCTCATGAGAAAATTGATCATCTCCGCATACAAAGCAACTATACCAACAAATTTCAGATCTGAAATCTCAAACAAGGTATAACTATGTTAGGATGCACACAAGAGATGTCCGTGTTTCTTTGCCACAACTGCAGCAATTAAATCAATCTTGAGCAGTAATTTGAGTCATTTATTAAGAGTCTAAGCAGTAAATGATGGTGCCATTGAAAAGGTGAGTAAGAGTCTAAACAATTGATTATCCTCTTTCCCATTAGCAGTTTAAAAACCTTCAAACTTAATCTAGTTGTGTGAAGATAGTGTCCGAATGGACCCAATTGCTTATAGTAAAAAATCAGATAATTGGACACAATAACCTTTACACCTCTAGGAAAATACGATTTTTTTGGGATAATGTACTTTGGTGGTGAACAAAAGTGTGTAGATTAGCTCTCTTCTTGTAAGATTACAAAATAACGTACCAGTGGTAGTGTCAATTCACTGTTAGCAACTAGGCATGATCTGCCAGATCCAACAGCACCTTCACCATAGCCCCGTACACTACCTTGTCCTCCTATTGAGAAGGCTTGATAAGGAGCTATATCTCCTACAATCGAGCCACCCGTGAGGCTGACACAGGAAAGTTGTAGATCAAAGAAATATTAGTAGTTACCAGATAAAGATGAAATACCATACATGACAGAGATGGTTTTCTGGAATAAGAGTTACTGTATTTGAGAAAGTTCAGCACAATATCAAACTTCCTATATTCAGCACTTTGGCAGAATCTAATTCTTCCTTGTTAAACGACAATAAGAAAAACTTTAACTTTTCAGTGCCATAAGCATTGATCAGGTACCTTGTCAAGAAAAATGCTGGCCCAAGCCTTATACCCCTTGAAGCAGCGAACTTGAATCGGTTAAAGATTAGCCATTTGGAAAGAATTGGAATCCCTTGTTCTATTTGCAGGCTAAACTACATTGAATTTCATATATATGTTACAATCGACTAATGATTATAAAATAATTGTAAGAAGGTGCATAATATTATATCAATAGCCCGTAAATGTATTACTCGAGTAAAGCTGCGATCAGTTGCCTTTGCAAAGCGAGATTCCTGTTTGAGCACTACCATACTGTCATGATAACTACCACTGAACACGTATCAAGGAAGAAAATCGTTAGTCTTGGAAACAAAAAGATTATGGGGAATGATTATTAGAAGCTTAATCTACCTGCATGTCACAGGAAACCCATGAAGATCTCTACTAATAGACCGACCATCATCATTAACAGGACGAACATGCTGGATCAAGTTTCTAAATTCATGTGAGAAGAGAGACAAACATTTGGACACAAATGCAGTTCAGTAATATCTATTAACTTTCAGTGATTGTATGAGACACACCTCAAACTTGATACTGGTTTTACTGCTCCAATTGGAGCTTGCAGGCTCACTTAGGTCTACGCCAGCAGATAAACGACAAAGATTGACACCTCCACTCGCTGAACGAGAAAGGTTGTCAACAGGGATTCCATGAACCCCTATCTCGGGGGAAATGGAGTGCTAGAGAGCAAAGTAAGGGTCAAATTAGATCCATAGTTGGTAGAAAGTTCTTGATCAAATTAATTTACAACAAGCATATAAAAGCCTCAACACTCTCTAGCCCATCTTCTGGAACCAGATCCAAAGAGAGCAATAGACAAAGGCAGTAAGACATCCATTGCAAGAACATCATAGCAAATGATCCTACATTTCTTTTAACACCAAGCCCTTGTCTGGATCATAACTTAATTTACTCATGAGTGGAAACTTCTCCAAGATACCATGATAGTAAATCGTAAATCAAATCAATCAAGTATAGTTCCAACTAAGAAAAATGACAAATGAGATAGCAACTTAAATGATGAGAGTTTAAATATGAAAACGGTTTCAACGGCCAAAAACCCCAGAAAAAGAATATAGCAACCTGAATGATGAAGGCATGCTGTGAAAGCCATTCTGGTCTCGGCTTCCGGTAAGTAATCAAAACATTGGAATCACAGAGTCCTTTATCCCACAACAAATCAAGCTTTTCACTCTTCCCAAATAGATTCGGATGCTTTATGCAGAGGCTGCCAAAAGGCGAAACAGTTGAATACTCCTCAATCTTTATTTCCATATGAAATGCCAAATGCAACAAAAACCAAGAAACGAAAAATATCAAGAATCCAATCTCTTTCATCAAGAAGTAGAAGAAACAAAAGATTTACCTCCCAATAACAAGTGATAGAGGACTCCATCCACCAGCATTTCTGTTGCAAAAGAAAATGTTGAAGAAAATAAATATAAAGAACAAACTCATCATAGAAAGTGGTCCACAAAGAAAAGAAAATAAAATGAAACCTGAGCGAAGGCAGCATCAAAGCAGCACATAGTTTGTGAGTGAAATCAACATTGAACTCTACCTTGGCTACATAAAACCCCCAAAACGAAACCTTTAGGAGAATTAAGGAGGTGGTACATAATGATCTGAAGAACACTCACCATTGCCAGCATGAATGCTTTTCTGTGCTCCCATCCAATTACCATATCACGGGATTATCTCCCTCTCCACCAATCAAACTGAATTGCCGAATCATTTAACTGGAAAAAAATCGAGAAATATTGGACTGAGAAAGTGGGCGTTGATGGAATCGTGCTTGTGTGTGAGCAAGTTATCTCTTGCTTGAGGAGGGGATTGGAATCGCCTCGCACGTGGAGAATGTTGGGCTTGTAACGTTCCTTTCACTGCGGATGGATGTTCTTCTACTGGGCTTCTCTTCATCAACTAATTGGGCTCGATCTTCTTTATATAGTATTATTGTTACGACTAGCCTTACTTTATTCACACGATAATATTAACAACAAAATATGACCAAACCCTAATTACATGTAATTTTCATGTAACATGAGAGGATCCACGATCCAAATTATCATTATGGACAGTTAAACACACAAACAACAAAAAGTTGTCAGCCCTAAAATTGCTCATTCAAATATCTCACGTGTCAAAGCTTATTTAATTGTTTCTTTGTCAATGTTGATAAATGATATATACTGTAAATAAATGGGGGTTGTGTTCAATAATTTAATTTTCATAGCTAAGGAAATTTATTATTCATTAAAGAAAAAAAAAATACTGTAATTAAGGCATTAGACAGAAGTCGGGTTTGGGGTCTGCGTCAGTCGTGACGATTTTCAATTGACAAGCGAACTTTTTATAAGCCCTCACCCTCACCGCCACCGCCGCCGCACGCCGCACGCCGCTCTGCCGTATATCTATCTACACCCACCATCCGCCCTTCTTCTCCTCCTCCACATATCCACCTTAATTTTATTCTTGAGAAACTGCAGAGAGAGTGAGAAAGATGCCCAAGGGAGACAAAATCGTCCTCGGACGCGCTCTTGTGAAGCACCACAATCAGATGATACAGCAGACCAAGGAGAAAGGCAAGTTATACAGAAGCCAGCACAAGAAGGTTCTAGAATCGGTCACGGAGATCAGCGACATCGAAGCCGTCATTGAGCAGGCCGACGAGGCCCACCGCATTTTCTCCTCCCGCAATACTCCCGGCCAATTCCCCATCAATTTGTGAGATTATTCTCTTTTGTTATTTCTTGTAATTTCCAAGTTTTCCGAGGGGTTTTGGCTGCCCTTTACTGTTGTAAAGGGGAAACTGAATGACTCAAATTCAGCTGAGCTATTAGCCTTTTTCAATGGTTTTCTGATAATATTATAAACCTGTAATCGAAATGGTTTCGTTTTTATGTCTGTAGAATTGAGAGAAGAGCTTAAAAGTTGAACTAGTAGTTGCCTAGTTTGTTGCGTTAATTTTCATGCATTTTATTTATTCTCTTTATTGGGTCTCATTAGTCATTTTAATGAGGTTTTTTTGTTTCTCTTTTATGTTTGTGCTTTCTAATTAGATTATGTCTTTTTTCAGGGATTCTGCTTCCAGCACGATGGATATGACACCGGAAGAAAGAAGAGAGCAGCAGAAGAAAGAGGAAGCTTTGCATGCCAGCAGTCTCCAGATTCCTCGAAGGTATGATTTGCTCTGTTATATACATTTTGGTTTATTGTCCTTTGCCTGTGTAGGGTTTAATGTAAAACTATTCATATCCAGGCCACCGTGGAATACTAAAATGTCTGTTGAGGAGCTCGACGATAATGAAAAGCAAGCTTTTCTAGATTGGCGCCGCAGTCTTGCAAGGTCAGCATTTTTGACATAATAATAATAATAGGACTTGTGCCAATGTATTCTTATTGTGTTTGTGCTTTCTTTTCATTCCTTCGTATGTATTTGATCATGTTATAACTATCTGTTGCTTCTGACTTCTGACACTATCTTATGTAGGTTATACGAGGTCTGATTTATGTGCTGTACTATTAGTTGAGATTGTAGATTTTTTCTGGAAAAGTTAATCATATATATACTCCCACTTATATGCATATATTTAGACATTTTTGGGGGAGGTCAATACGTTATGATTCTAGGGCCATTCTCGCAGTCTTCTAATGTGCATGACTTCTCATGGTTAATGAAATCAATATTTTGTTGATTATTTAAATTATTTGTTAAATTTTCTTCTCTTTTCATGGCAGGCTTGAGGAGAACGAAAATCTAGTTCTTACTCCATTTGAGAAAAATCTGGATATTTGGAGACAGCTTTGGAGGGTGCTTGAACGCAGTGACCTGGTGAGACATAGATTCTAAAAAACTGCTATTTTCTGAAATTTCTAAGGGTTATGTTGCCTTGATTTGCCATTTTAATTCATAAACTTATCAACCAAGTGCTTCAAGATGTGAGGACTTGCACAATATTCCGAAGATTATTGTGATACAAAGTTTAAGAACTTTTTCACGATCACTGATGACTGCATATAAGTATCTCTTTCTTCATGATAGTTTGGAGTAAGAAGATAATTTGTTCAGATTTTTTTTTTAACAGCAATGTTAACTGGAAATGGTGCATAATGTATTTTGAATGCATCCTTAATCAATGGGCAGAGCGCATTGAAATTTATATTTCCCGTCAAAAGAGGATGTGCCATAAGATAAATTCCTAGAGCGATGTGTAATCTAATGAAAATGAGCTGGATAGCTACGCATAAGTGAACTGTTATCCTAGAATCAGATATTCAGAATAGTAACTGTTTGTTTCTGTTGCCTTTCTGAATGTTTCACACTTTAATTTATACCATGCTGATAAGTTCCACTGAGTGCTGCTGACCCATCTTCAATTGTTTTTCCTTGAAGATAGTGATGGTTGTTGATGCAAGGGACCCGCTCTTCTATCGTTGCCCAGATCTGGAGGTAATATGGGAAGTTCGATAAAAATAAAATATACGGCTTCCCCTTGTTATTCCTTTGTTTTAGAACTTTTATTAGATGAGTCATTCACATTAAAATAAAACGTGCTGATAGAATAACCGCTGGCTTTAGCTGCTGATGCACCTCTTATTATCTACCAATAAAGCTCACTGCTGATATGTAAGCATTTTTACTTGCCAATATTTTGAGCAACTGTTCTAATCTGTCACTGGTGTTACCATATTGTAGGCATATGCACGAGAAATTGATGAACACAAAAGCACTTTGCTCCTTGTAAACAAGGCAGATCTTCTGCCATTCTCTGTTAGGTTAGTACTACTTCAGTGCTTCTGTTGATTCCCTGAGTCATCCACTCTTTAGTCCTTTGAAGATTTGTTGCATGAATTTTGTACAGGGAAAAATGGGCTAATTACTTCCATCAACATGGCATTCTCTTTCTTTTCTGGTCGGCTAAGGCTGCCACTGCTGCTTTAGAGGGGAAGGAGCTCAATCTGCCCATTGGTTCTCAGCAAGACTTAGCTGCTGATGCTGGAACAAAAGTATATGGCAGAGATGAGCTACTTGCGCGGCTGCAAGCTGAAGCTGAGAATATTGTTTCAATGAGAAGCCAATCTAAGTCCGTTGACACAGGCTCGTCGGACGTGCATTCTGACGGTGAAAGTGTTTCTGGCCATGCACCACCTCGCAGTGTAGTTGTGGGATTTGTCGGTTATCCCAATGTAGGAAAGAGTTCCACAATCAATGCTCTGGTGGGAGAGAAGAGGACTGGTGTAACTTCGACTCCTGGGAAGACCAAACATTTCCAAACATTGATAATATCCGAGAAACTTACTCTCTGTGATTGCCCTGGACTGGTGTTCCCGTCCTTCACTAGTTCAAGATACGAGATGGTTGCATCTGGAGTCTTGCCCATTGATCGCTTAACAGAGCACCGTGCGGCTGTGCAGGTGGTTGCAGATCGAGTGCCAAGATCTGTTATTGAGGCCGTCTACAAAATTAAATTGCCAAAGCCCAAGTCTTATGAACCACAATCTCGGGCCCCTTTGGCAGCAGAGCTGCTGAGGGCATACTGTGCTTCTCGTGGGTATGTAGCCTCGAGTGGGCTACCAGATGAAACCAAAGCTACGCGCCAAATTTTGAAGGATTACATCGATGGGAAGCTTCCGCACTATCAAATGCCACCAGAGATGTCAAATGATGAAGATGGAGACGAGGATGATGCTGAACTTAGCTCACCCCATGAATCAGACCTATCTGATGACGAAGAGTCTTCTGTTGGTGCAGTAGAAGATGCCCCCGGTCTGGAGCACGTGCTGAGTGATCTGAATTCTTTCGACATTGACAATGGATTAGCTTCCGACAAGACTGCTGTTAAGAAAAGGCCGACTAAGCCTCATAAACAGCATAAGAAGCCCCAAAGAAAGAAGGACAGGACGTGGAGGGTAAAAGACAACGACGGTGACGGGATGGCCGTAGTCAGGGTTATCCAAAAGCCACCAAGTGGAGGAGGCTCTGTGATCGCTTAAAAGGGTCAGTCTTCTTATAAGATACTTTTATTCTTAACTAAATTTTGACGTTGTTTTGTGTGATGTATTAACTCACTTTTCCAGAGGCTTCTCATTTTTTCTTCTACAAAATTAGATCACGTAGTGACAGACATGGGTTATGTAGAAAGCATGATATTTACCTTTTTTCTATTTATATATAATATTGCAACTTGTAAGAGATCCATAGTTGAGAGGTATTGTTTGTATGACCAGTCATACTAATCGTCCAGTTCTATAGTGGAAAAAAATAATCAGAACTGGTCTCATATACATCCGTTTGCACGGTGCGGATGGAAATTATGCCCCTTACCAAAACGGAATTATGCGTATAACAAATCATTGCAGGTTGCACAAGAGAATTTGTGAAAAAACCATAACATAGATATGCATCTCTCGAACTGTACTTGTGAAAAAACGAGGTTTTCTCTTTACCCAAAACCAGTTGCAGAGTAGAAAAGACGGAAAATAGGCAACGGATCCCATCAGAACTCCGAAGTTAAGCGTGCTTGGGCGAGAGTAGTACTAGGATGGGTGATCCCCTGCAAAGTCCTCGTGTTGCACCCCTTTTTGCGTCGCGACGTCTCTATTTCTTTGTGTTTGTAGAAAGGAGAGATGGTTGGCATCTCCCCCGACATGGACGGGAACAGCCTTCGGGCTTTACCTGTTACCCCACATCCGGTGAAGGCTACCCACTTCGGTGGATCTATAACCCAATTTTTTGTGTGTATTGGCCTAATTATAAGAGGTTAATGCCTGAGGCCTAAGGTCTTAGATTATTTTTGCTTTTGCTACTACGACTTTTATAACTTAAGAATGTACATACTTGATTTTCGGTTGGGCCAAATTGATGTGGAATAGGCTTTGTTGGTTGATTACGGCAAAGGTTGAATTTTCATTATTAATTAATATATCCCTTCTTTTCCATTATTCATGGCTCGTTGCTTTTGGCACGGGTATTTAGGAGAGTTAAAAAGTAGTGTAAAGTGATAATAGAAATGTTTATTATTTAAAATTGTATAAGTTATAAAAGTATCCATAAAAGAAACGAGCTCCAAATAGTGGGACGCAGGGAGTATATACTAATCTGTTTGGCCTCATTGGAAATGGGTTCGACGCGTACAAATGATAAAAGATCGTGTTTTTTAATGCAATAATTTTAGATTTATATATATGGTAATTCATCCACCTTATAGATATTGGTTCGTATTTCTTTTTAGGAGTACCATAAATACCAACTCGTTTTCATTTGGAAATTTTTTATTATCCAAACTTTAAATATGGACCTTGATTTGTTTCACGTAGGACCGGCTTTGAAATTTCTACTTTTTTTTTGGTAATTAGTAGCAAATTTTATTTACCAACAGAGATTCAACCGTACAACCCAAACCTCCAAAGACTCCACATTACAACAGATTACACTAGACCAAACACAAAACCATCAAAGAACGAAACAATATCTAGTGTTGTATCAGAAGGCAAAGGTTCTCATTCCCTTTACACCTACACTTGCAAGCATACACCTGAGCATCCATCTCCACCTTTCTTCCTTGCATTCTTCTTGTATTCCTCTCTCTCCACACTTAATATGTGACCACGGCCAAGGCACAACGATACATTCTCTGGGTGTTGCTCTTTGTCGTGCACTGCCGCAACATAAACTCTCTCTCAACACTCCAGGTCCTCTGACCTCGATTCAGATTACACCATTTGGTCACCTCTTGCCACACCTTCCCAGTGAAGGGGCATCCAAAGAACAGATGGTCTAGATCCTCAGTGGCATCCTCACAGAAACAACAAGTTGGCTCAACCTACTTTTTGTTTTGCTAAGTAAATAAATGTATTAAAGGAAAAGCAGAAATTCTCTAGGAAAAACAGCTCAAAGAACGTACTTTACCAATTTAGACTTTTTTCACAGAAAAAACTATCCAGAGTCTAGTACTCTATATATATAGTCAAACTTTGAATATTCCAAATAAACAAATACCAGCAGCGAATTAAGAGGTGTGTTTGACCCACAACAACGAAAGAAGCAACTTAGCGAAGTTGCATTGCAAATTATACATTTTCTCATCCGTGCATCGAATGCATGCTCGTGTGTTTGTGTATATATATATATATATATATACTCCCTCCGTCCCATTAAGCTTGGCACCATTTCCTTATTAGGCTATCCTAATAGTCTTGGCATATACCTAAAATGGTAAAAAATTTACACACAAGAACATCACTTCTATAACGGGCTCCATCATTTTACATTTTACATACAAAAATACCACCTTCTTAATCTCCGTACCCAACAGCGACATGCCAAGCTTAATGGGACGGAGGTAGTATATATATATATATATTTTATATATATATAGAGAGAGAGAGAGGGGTTCAAATTACATATTTGATGTTTATTGATTGTGATAGTATATTGTGTATTTATGTTTCACATCACATGGCACAGAATTAGAAATATTATTTTATTAATATTTGTATTAATTTATGGGACTTTTGGAACATGTACATATCCATCAGCACATGAAATTATGCCCCAATATCCCCTCTGCATGTTGACATAAATGTGTTCACTTGTCCTACAAATTATAGGTTCTATACTTCGATTCAATTTGATTTAATAATTTATGAGAAAAATCATTAAAGATATATCAATATTTCAAGTAAAATAATTCGATCAGCCGCATCAAAGCATTTTCAAAAATGGGAAACAAGGTAAGATATTGAGTTGTTTGGTATGACACACTAGCAAGAAGGGTACTGGTGTTTAATTTCTTTAATAGAAAATTATATACTGAAGTACTATTTTTCACTCTTTTCTTTCCACCCTTTTCAATGTTTCGTAAAATAGTAGTATAATTTTATCTGGTCACAAAAAGATTTCTTGGGTACCTCTTTTTATTCTTTTCCACTTCAATTGTGGATTAATATTATCATGGAGTTGATGTGATAATATTTTTTTCATTCTACAAAATACTGTATAATATAAAAGAAATGGGGACCGGACCACTATCTTTTCGTATTCCTAGTTTTCTTAGGATAAATTTATAACAAAAAAAAAAAAAAAAAAAAGCAATCTAAAAAGAAAATGGTATCGAACCCAAATATTGTTGGATGCTAGCTGTTAGTTAGATGATGTATGAATATAATTTGTTTTATAAAAAATAGAAGTGCATGGGTGTAGTAAAAAATATGCGTTCATTTTTATTTGTGGGTAAAATATATAATCCTGGGAGATTCTGGGAGATCGACAAGTTGCAAGAATAAGAAACAGACATGCATTGCCTTTGTGTTTGTCACACATTATTATTAATTAAAACAAAACAGAGGAGTAGCTAGTTCATCTTCTTTGCTCCTTCAATTTGATAATCACAGTAGCTCTACTATAAATCCCACATATCTCATTATAATTACAGAATTAATCAGCAAGAATATATATTTATGAAAATGCATAGCAGGAAATTATTAACAGTCTTTGTTGTTCTACTCTGTGTGACAAAGAGTGGTGATGCGAGAGTTCATGTCGAAGTGATAAACGAGCTGGAGTCGGGGCGGCGGCTGAGCGTGCACTGCCGGTCAAGGGAGGATGATCTCCGGCACCGGATCTTGGAGGCGGGCGAGGCCATGGATTGGAGCTTCAATGTCAATATTTTTGGGACAACATTGTTCTATTGTGAGGTGCAGTGGGACAACGACTCGCATTGGTACCAATTTGATGCATATAATGCCAAGAGAGACTACCGCAGATGTATTTCGTCGTGCCGATGGATGATCGACAAAGAGGGTTTGTTGTATGGATACGATGAGCAATTAGGGTTTTGGAGAATGTTCCCCTTCAACCCTACCTAGCTAGTATTACTACACACACTGTATCCTTCTTCTTATAGTGATTTTCCTATGATCCATGAGCATTGCATAGGAATGTTCATGATCATTGCTTTATATAGTATTCATGGATCCATTTAACCCACACTGTATCCTTCTTCTTAGCTAAATTCCACAACATTTTACACATTGCAACCTTGTTCCAAAGCTTAAGATTGACCAGCCCAGCCCTCTAGCATTTTTAGGCAAGCATTTTAATTACAACAACACAACTTTTTTTAATAAACATGCCAAAAAAATGAGTCAAGTCAAGTGAGACGGAGAAAATACGATTTTAGGATTGCATAGTAGAAGCAATTGAGATTTTTTAGTAAGCCTATTTCTTGGTGTACACGGCTTTTATTTACTTTTTTTTCTTCATTGGGCGCTGGCCCGTGGTCCAAAATATTGATGGTCTGATTTAGTCTCAAATTTTAAGTTCAACCACCATTTAAGGCCACTTTTATGATTTTTATTGTATGAATGACATATTAATTAATTGCGTAATTTTAATAGTAGGTCAACTCTGTATAATTAGATTTGCGACGAAGACCGGATTCAATAACTTGGGCAGCCAAAGGCTGCGTCATAAATTAAAAGCGTCAATTATGGTTAAACCACAAACCTACGATATATATAATAAATACTCAATAAATCTAGCTAAGAGAAAGTGGAGAATAAAAAGCTAAGATAGACGTACTGTAATAACTGCCAATTAGCGTTAGCATGGAATAGTTGAATTTTAACATAAGCATATAGTATTGTCACTTTTAAAACTCTTTTTAGTTTTTATGTTGCCATTATCTTTTACATGCCATATATTGATTATCAAACTTGGCCTTCTAAAAGGGGATTTTTTTTTGCAATATAGTATATTGTTTTATAGTGAGATGGGTCAAAATTTCAATTCAAATTCTTTACCCACTCATAGCAAGACGATCTTACACAATTCTTGTGTATTTTTAAATCAATGCAGTCTATAATCAATAAAATTTGGCGATATGATATTTGAAGATCTCAAAGCCTCTTTCTGACTATCAAGAACAATACCTCACCTTGATAGTGACAAATATTTATTGAATAAAAATGACACAATAAAACGTCTTGCTAATTGATCAATCTTTTATCGAGATAAAAAAATTCTCCAATCCCTTAACAGCCTAGTTCCCATAATAAATAATGAGATAATATAGTCCAATTGATGAAGATCGGAGTGGGATTTAAAAAAAAAAAAAAAAAAAATCTTATTTGGAGTCATAACACTGAATTTCGACTTTCAATTTTTTCCGATAATAATTTGGAGATGGATTGTTTATGTGTATTTACATAGTGAACACTGAATAGGTGAACTCATCCTCATTTATCTGTTCTTCAACGTGTTAGGAAGTTTAAAGTTGAACAAAGTTAAATCACCAAATACACAATACCAAAAGTACAATCGATGTTTGAATGGTTTTTAAATAAATAAATTAATACTCACTCTGTCCCATTACAAACGTCTAAATATTCTATTTTGCGTGTTCCATTATAAGAGTCTACTTTCCTTAAAAGGAAATAATTAGTACTCCCTCCATCCCTCAATTGTTGGTGCACTTTCTTTTTTGGGATGTCCCACCAACTTGGTGCATTTCTTTTTCTGGACATTTTTACCACACACACACAACTTTAAATATAATATATTCTTAGAAGTAATACCCAAATTTAGACTATTTGGATAAAACTATCCCCAATATAGGCAAAATTATAACAATGAGACAAATATAGGCAAAATCCACTGAAAAGACTAAAAAGCCCTT
>JAYJMF010000080.1:1418008-1429577 GCA_036873715.1 Salvia sclarea
AGTGAACTAACTTTTTAATAAAAATATTTACAAATCATGACATAAAATGATTCCCGTCGAATTTCGACGGGTTACAAACCTAGTATAAATTAAGAACTAATTTGGTTTATTTAATTTCACTTTGTTTACTACTCCCTCGTCCATTAACGATCCTTTGATTTGGATGATTAAATAGATTAGATAGATAACATAATTATCCTTCAAAACCTTCTCTCTCCTATCGTAATTTTTCCTTTTGTGAATTTTTCTTAAGAATTTATGTTTTTTACTCAAATATATGATTATATAAGTATACAATTTAATTATGATTATTATATTATTTTTCTCTTTAATTATATATGGTAAATTTACTATGTACTTTTCTAAGAAAGTAATAAAATTTTAAAAATTGGGGGGCCTCTAGCCACTTCCCTTAAACCTACCACCTCATATGTATACGGTATAAATAACCCACTTTTTTTAGGGATGAATAATCCACTTTTAATATGTGACCTCATGCTCTTATATTCGTAAAATAGCAAATGAAATACAATTGACTCCGCAAATCGAACTTAATTAAAATGCAAAACTCTAGGCGTAGAAAAATGGCACACATACACACATGGATACGTGTGTGTACGTGCACTGACGGCCTGTTAATTATTGTGCACTTTTATGCTACCTCAATTTTGTTTTCTTGTGGGATCAGATGACAGCTCACAGATGAGATAATTATAAATTGATATATAAATAAAATAACAGACGGAGTGTATTAAGGGTAGAGCGGAGAATTTGGTTCCGGTTCTTGGTTCCGAACCGGAATCGTGGCACCGTGGTACTCTCAGTACCGATTCATGTGGCACTGGTACTGGGGCCGATTCTGCCCTATGGTATAATTTTCGGGTACCTAGAACCGAACCAAAGAATCGCCCAAGAATCGAAATTGAAAAAGCCCTAATTTAATTTCAATTTTGAATCAAGAATTTCAAGACTTCACTTTCATTTCACACTTCACACTCACACCGCCGCGCCTCCACCCACGCCATGCCACCGCCGCGCCTCTACCACCGCGGCCACACCACCGCCGGTCGCCCAACGTCGCCGATCACCGTGGGACAGCCGTGCGCGCGCAGCATCCACGCTGCCGCCCCTCCACGCCACCCCCCCCCCCCTCCACGCCTCCGCCCCTCCGCGTGGCACCATGCCTCCTCCAGATTCGGCTCCTCCTGAGTCCGACGCGACAACATTCACGTGGTATTTGTTTCATCTTTGTGTTTTGAAATTATGATTTTATTGAATTTGTTGTTCAATGTTGAATTATTCATAGCTTGTTTCCTTGTTTAGATTCATTGTATAGCTATTTAGATTCATAGCTTGTTGCCTTGTTTAGAAACATTGTATAACTATTTAGATTCATAGCTTGTCGCCTTGTCTGGTTGTTTGAGATGCGATGAAGGTGGTGAATTGGTGATTAGGTGACTTGTTGAGTTGTTTAGTTGATGAAGGTGGTCAATTGAAATTGGAATTTGGTGACTTGATGTCTTGAATCTTGAATCTTGTTGTCTTGATGTGTTGAATCTTGAATCTTGATGCCTTAAAATTTCTGTTCTTTTCAGTACTCCCGGAACCGAACCGTGATACCCAGTACCAGAGTACCGATTTGGTACTGGGGCCGATTCCCTCTATCGTGTGATTTTCGGTTTGGATACCCGAACTTTAGGTTCTGGGTACTCAGAACCGAACCGATTCTCCACCCTAATTAAGGGTGTCTTCAATGGTGCACCTAATTTCTAATTTTTCATATGCCATTGTTTTGGAAACTCATTTCCAAATCTCCTCCAATAATAAAATTAGTTTCTAAGTTGAGGATCTCATTATAATATAAAAAATATTAAAAATACAATAAGTAAAATAAAGAAAAAAAGTAAAAGAAAAAAGAAAAAACACAAAAAGTAATATAGGTCCTATAAGAAATTAGTTCAAAATTGGCACCTAATTTTTTATTTATATGATGGGTTGCATGAGAAACTAATTTCTAATTTCCAATGATAATCTTATTTTCTGAAAATTAGAAATTAGCATCATTGGAGACTCGGACACCCTAAATATATAGCTTAGGAACTATTTTAACATATAAGTAAAACTAAAACAAAATTCGATAAATTCATCATTTTGTTAAATAAATTCGTAAAGACGAAAATTCTTCTTTTTACAATTCTTCACGTTTTCTAGTGCAGTAATTCGATTTCGCATCGAGTACATAATTATTCAGTTCATAAATATCCAAAGATAAAAAGATAGTTGGTCCGCCTTTCGGTGTGCACCAGTCGTCTCGTCCCTTCTGCCGGCGATGCGCTCCTGATCTTAACTGGCCGGGTCGTGCTTCCGGCGCTGTTACTTTGAAGAAATTAGAGTGCTCAAAGCAAGCCTATGCTCTGGATACATTAACATGAGATAACATTATAGGATTTTGGTCCTTTTATGTTGGCCTTCGGGATCAGAGTAATGATTAACAGGGACAGCCGTGGGCATTCGTATAACTGCAAAATGAACAGTACTTAAAATTGACTTATTGGCTTGTAAATTATTGAACTTTCGTCAAATTCTCGTTTTGCATATCAACTTTAAAATCCGCCAGTAAATTATTGAACTATTAATTTTTTCTCATTTTGCTACCAATCATGATTTCGGCTTAATTAACATGACATAGAACGCTAAAAATTTGATGGGACATAATTAAAACACGTCGCGTCAATAAGGGACGACGCTGTGTTATTAGGTGTGACGGAAACGGCGTCGTTCTTTGCAATTAAATGTATGTTATTATACACTTAAAAAAACTACTCCCTCCGTCTCTCTTCAAATGGCACAACTTCCTTATTGGGTTGTCTCACTCCAAATGGCACATTCCATAAAGGGGTTGATTTAAGGCTCAACTATTGGGTAGACATGTGGGGCCCATATACTTTACATACTTTATGAAGTGTTTCTTAATCTTTGTGCAAAAAATGTTGTGACATTTGTAGTGAGACAGAGGGAGTATTTGTTATTATAAGGCAAAATTTTGATACAAAATTGATAGCAAAATGAGAAAAAATCAATACTTCAATATTTATATTTGAGTTTCAAAATTGAATTTCAAATGGTTATTAGCCTATAAAAATCACTAATTTAGAGGCTAATAACCATTTGAAATTCGACCAAACACACTGCCACTAGATTCCAAGAACCCAACTACATGATTTGACGTTACAGATTCTCTCTTTAATGAGCTACTGTCAACCAAACTCGCATATTTATTACAATGAGTATTATATGTAATAAAGTCGGGAGTAGCTAACGCACTACGCAGATAACCTAAATTTAATTTGAGAATTTGTAAATTACTTTCAATCATTTGATCACAAAAATTATCGGGAATGCATCAACTTAATTACTAGATGAATGTATGATTTGGATTCGAATTCTATAAAAAAAATTCTTAGTACACAAATTTTCACAATAAATTAATATAACAATTTTATACGTTAGATGCAATGAAACTCACACATTCTCATGAATTACGTCGAACATACATATATTTACATTTTGCCAGCCTTGGAAGAACACTCTTTAAAGTATAAATTTTGCTTTTTTCAAGGATACCCTAAATTATTCAAAATGTATAAAACGGCCTATTGAAGTATTAATATATAAATTTTTTAACATAGCGGTCAATAAAATATACATTTTGATTTATTAAAAATTGATGTGTCTTTTGAACTAATATTCAATTTTTGAAATAAGAGAAAAAACTTTATCAACTTAAGAAATGGAAACACAAAAAAAAACGAAGTTGAAAATTAGAAAAGAATCTAGATTATCTACGAATGTCTAATTTATTAAGGTTATGTGGTCCTCAAAATATCAAATAAGAATATTGGTCCACTATGTTGTATGATGATATGGTCAACGCCAATTATCCATTTTATTTTTTTTAGGAGAATCATTTTATTTGAAAAAGAAATCTAAGACACACTTACAGTGCCACATGCAATAAATTAAACTCAAATGTACACATTCATGTGAAATGTCTGCTTTTTACTGATATATATTGGTGTATGTATTAAATATTGAGAATTGGTTTTGATAATGTATTTACACGTGGAGTATTGCATTGTGTCCCTATTTTTTTTAATAATACACTGAGTATCATTTTAATATATATGCAATAATTTACAAATCATATATAAGAGATAAATACGTTAAGAAAGTTTAATACAACATGTTTGACCTATATAGGTTCTTGCTGGAAAACGAACTAATGAAATTTCAATTGTTGTAGCACTATTCATGCAATCATGCATGGATTGGTCATAAAGTTTATTTTAGTACGTACCGCTAGTTTAATTATAAAATCTGACTATATATATATATATAGTCGATGTAGTAATTGTATATACTAATTAATACTAGAAGGTTATAGAATCGATTTTTTTTCTCGAGACTCGAGAGTGTTGTGTTATGTTAAATGATTCAAATAATGATCCCGCTCACTGAGTGAGCATACGTACGTAACTTTAACTAATAACATTAAATTTGAACTCTTTGCTGATTAAAATGGCGAGAAAATATAACTAAGAAGCACCACGAAGAAAAAACTACTAACTATTAATTTGTATCAATTTTCAGTTAGAGTTTATTTATACATGATTAGGATTTATTAATGCATTTAGGTTTAGTTATGATGAATGTAACATACATGTATTATGTATATATCTTGTAGAGTAAAGCCATATATATTACATGAAACAAATTATATAAGAAGAAACAGTAAACGCACATGCAAATCGTTGAAACAAGATGAATGGCAAACTTATAGAACATATTGAAATAGAATTAAGAGCTAGCTAACAACATAGCAAGAGAATTAGAAAAAAGTTGTAGGACTTGGTGCAGTGGCAATATGCTTTAAATTCTCAATAAAGCTCATGAGTTCAAATCCTTTTTATGGCAATTTTAACCAGGGGCTTAGTCCACTGGCCACTGGGTTCCTCCCTTAGTGGAAGACCCGTGTTCGATTCCATTTGGGAACGAATTATGGAGTTATAGGATGCTTGGTGAAGTAATCTAGGAATGCTTGGTGCTTGGTGAACTAACTACTAACAACTAACTTCGAGTAAAGCAGGACAAGCGAGAATGATACATGTCTTTATTGTAAATAACACTTTTTCAGTATAGGATAAAAAAAATACTCCCTCCGTCCCATCGAAAGTTAGTATACATTTTTCTTCAATATAAATAATACTTTCGTACAATATATGTAAATGATACCTTTAAGACATCGGCACATATATATGGTCATCCACATGCATAAGATTTTGTTAAAGATTAATTACTCAAAAAGACTTGATATATAAAAAAAAAATGTAAGCACATTATCTAATTAATTAATTATGATAACTAGTTGTATAATGGAATTAATAATTTTTGCGTATCATATGTTGAATTTGTAAATATTCTATACCACAAAGACTTCAAAACCCTAAAATCACAAAAAGGGGAGCATATATATTATACTAATTCGCCACAGAGATACATCAAACACAATTTTAATTTGTTTTAACTGCACATATTATCAACCTCACAAAATACAAAAATAAAGCTTACCATCTAATATCGCATCTTAATTAATATATTCTTACAATCCTAGCATTACCATATGCTTATTTATGTAATTTTGTTTTAGTAATTTAGCAAATTTTCGGACACTTAATTATTGATTGAACTAGATTAGTAATAACATATTTAAAAACACCCCTTCGATCTGTTGCTGCATGCCTCGTATCTTAGCTTGTTTTGTTGAGTCCAAAATGAATATGTGGAAGATGGGCCCACTGTATCAATTCAAGGCAAACAACATCAATTTCAATTACAAATTATATAAGAAAATTAATGTGTTTTTTTGTATTTATTTAACGCGCGACTTACATTTTTTGCAGCTGCGCTAAAAGCTTCACGGTGAGTAATTTCAGGGTTGGTAGCCTTGATCCTCTGAATCTCCTCTCTGTAAAGGATTCATTAGTTACTAATTACATTTATAAAATCAAATTAGTTTACGTAAAATTAGATTTGTGCTTTGAAAATAGGTAGGAGAAGAAATAAATTCTTGCATGATTAATTTTTGGCCATTATATATGAACTTACTTTATGAATCGGTTGTATGCTGATGGAACACGTTGTCTTTTCTCCGGTGCTGTGAAAAATTCAAAGTTATTTAACAAGTTTAGCCAATATAATCCATATGATTTGATGATGTAAGAAATAGGTCATCAATAACGAAAAAGAGAAACACCTAGTCTCGAGAATCTTGGGAATACTATATATAAATTAATATGTAAAAATAATTAATTAAGACTGCAAAAATGAAACTAATATTTAAAACAACCTCCTTTTCAGCATATATATATATATATATATATATATATATATACATAACAAACATCTAAATTAGTGATATAGAAATGTGATGTCGCAGTCGCAATAGGCCAAGAGTGAAGAAGACGATAAAATTAAGTCAGTGCACTTTTATCAAGGAAAATGATGAAAGTCTCTACTTGATTAATAAGTGGGATCCTTAAGATGTGGTATCAAGTAAACAATATTTTTGAATTTTGATGATGTTCCTAATTTGTTATTAGTAAAAAATTAATGATAAAGTTACAAGTCGTGGTGGTGTGTGAGATAACTGATATGACGCTTATTATTTGTCGTGCTAGTGCTGATGAATTAATGTATTCACAAATGGTATATCTGTCATTAATTTGCATGTATGTCCACAAAAAAATTAGAGAACGTTACGGCGTATTGGAGGCATCTTAGGTTGTACTTCAAGTTGAGGCTGCAATATATTGCACGTTGAAGATGACCCACTGTCTTTAATAGAACCCTCGCCGATTGATTGTTGTTTCTGGGTGCAATTAGATGTATATATAAACACCCAATTATATACTAATAGTCTAAATGCAAGGAACGCCAAAGCGTAAACACAAAATGCAAAAATATTAATTAGGTCTAGAAAACAGTATGAAAGCTAAATGTTTCTTTTCGTTACAGGGAAGCGGACATAAAATATTTAATTAATTAGAAAAATAGTTGACATATAATCATGCACACCAAGTTCAAAATAAGTAAGTAAAAAAATTGATATATTTATGGGAGTTAATTAGGTGAGAATAAAACTAAACATGTGAAAATTAACATAGTCATGTACTTTTAGAGAGGATAGGCATAATTTCCATTCATGCATCGCTTCTACAAATATTCAATTTATAGATACATAGAGTCATAGAGCTATAGGGTAGTAAAACCTTTAATTCGTTTTGCTCTTCATAGGGCTTAAGTATTCAAAATCTTGTTATTGGTAACCGAGAAAGCTAAACTTATAACAAAACGAAATATTGGAAATTAGTGATGAGATATATATAGAATGTATATATGATAATAATTAAATACCTGGAAATCTTGGAGACAAACAGAGTGGAGCAACCCTCCCATATTAACAGACAACAAATTAGCACAATGCCCACATCTAACAGTCACCACATTCAACATGTTGCTTCCGGGAACATTAACCTGCATTTCATATATGATCACTTCTTAATTAATTACACATCAATATATATGAAATGAATATTATATATCATAAATCAGATGTTAACTCAAAATTTGGAGCTAGGTTCCCAGTTTTTCAGGTAAACCCTAATTAAACAGTAAAACTTAGGTACCCCTAAGCTTCTTCACTGATCATGAAGAAGATACTGTATAAATTAATTTAAGGTTGAGAATAATAATTAGAAGGGTGGCAGTGGAAAAGAAAGGGGTGAAAAATGATTGCAGGCACATAAGCAATGGCCATTAATGGTTTGTGCTGAAAAAAGGTATGGGTTTTTTTTTTTCCCTTTGATGCTCTCTCTCACTTTATTTCTGCTGGTCTGTCGCTCTCTCCCTCCTTCCCTCTCTTTACCTCTTTATTTGTGTGTGTGAGAGAGAGAGAGAAGAAAACGACTGGACTGGAACGGAAATCATCAAAGACTGTAAAATCATCATTTGAATTAGTATACTGTCTTTGCTCCTTTTTTCAGAAAAATTATGATTTACTATCAGCCTTTCCCAAATGAATAATGCTACTGCAAGCATCTTGCTTTCTTCATTAGGAAATACTACTGTCTACTGTAGCTGCTCTCAATATAAATTAACTTTTATACATATAATTAATTCTGACTAAATAATCATCTCTCAAAAAATAGTATTCCAGTGTATAAATAAATCAACCATAGAAATAGACAAAATTGAAAAACAAAAAGAAGAAAAAGCTTTCAAGAACCCTAGAGACGATTGCCCTATATAGATGAAGATATATATATATATATATCCGACAAAAACCAGCTTAAAACAAACTCAGATCATGCTATTTTTAGTAGATCACTATCAGGATTCCCAATCTCAGTACAGTGTGTAATATATATATAGATATATTCAAATTCTTGAATCTCAGGCGAAACAGTATTATTTCTTTAAAAGGGGTAGGTTTTTTTTCTATGAACAAAATATGCCCATATGAACACGTTGAATTAAAAAGGGAGTAACATAAAATGCTAAAAATATTAAAAAGTAAATTAAAATTTTGATTACTTTTCTTAGATTAGTAAGGAGGTCATCTAAATTCATTGATCTGGCAGCTTTATGACAGGAAAATTTATCAGGAGAATCAAAATAACATACTGACAGTGTATGTGTGTGTGTGTGTGTACGTTAAAAAGGATAATGAAAGATCGATCCACTACTCTTGCTCCTCCAGCATTCAAGACAAAAAAAAAAACATAAAATTAATTCTGATTGAGAAGCAACATCTCTTGTATTGCTAAAGTCTCGGGCGCAAAATTAGGTAAGGAATTTAAGGATATCTCTTACACCTTATCTAAAATAGATCTATAAGTGAGCTAAGATCTAATTTTGGAGATATACCACAAATCAATTGAAAAAAGTTAATTACATAAATGAATATACCGCTAAAATGGTGTTGCAGAAGTTGCAGTGAACGTAACAAACTCGGCCGGAATTCATATCCGCAGACATTCTTTAGCCAGACACAGATCTGCCTTAGGAAATCGATCTCAACAAAGCATAGAATAGAATAATACAGTATGGAGCTCAGCAAATGAAGATATGAACAAGAGAAGCAGCTGCTGCTTTATAGTTCATAATTTGATGGGGTTCTTTTTGGAATTAAAAAATGGGCAAGTTGTGGTTTGTGAAATTAGGAAGGGAAAAGGAGGTTTTAGTTAGAGAGAGAAATAAAGGGTGGGTGGGAGTCATCTATCAATCCGTAGCGGGAGGGAAAGAGAGCTGGAATGTGCAACATTAAATGCTCAAGAATGTTTTAGGGATTAGTGCATCTCCTCCATACAAGCCCTAATTCCACATCATTATTATTTTAAAACAAGACATCTACCTTATTCATTTAAATCAACTTGAATATGGCAAGCTTCCAAATTCGACCAAGCGCTGTAAATTAAAGTTTGATTAATTAATTAATTAAGTAAAACCAAGATCGATTAAGCCATATTTCTCAGCTTCAAGTATGCAACCAAATACCAAATCAATCAACTAGTTACTAATCCATATATCCCATCACATACATTCTCATCAGAGAGTAATGTGATCGTTATTCGAACTTATGATTAATTGAAGCAGATCAAATTATGACACCACATGAGCAATACAAAATTATAATCGAAGAAGATGCATGTACGAGATACTAATATATATGCAATGTAATGAAATAAATAAAAAGGTGAGAAATGCAAGGCTGAAAAGATATGAGATGATGAATCTGACTATATGATCTTAGGTATATATCCGAGAATACGTCAAATACGAAGATATGTGTGAGGATGTGACAGATGAGACGCAACTTTAAACGACGGGTAGGGACTTGACAGTATCCACGTGACATGTTGCTCACTTTAATTTCACTTACTATAATATGACAAAACACAAAATTATGCCACATTATACACTTACCAAATTCACTACATACTTTCTTTTCTTTGAAGACATACTTCTACACTAAACTTCATCCATCTAACAATTTGTTTTAAGCTGTCCATCATCATTATTTAGCTAGGTATCATATATTTCATGTTGGACAATTAGTTCTATATATTTAACGAATGATTGTTGGGGAAAAATTAATTAATTAATGTTGTCACACCTTGGATATATATAATTCATGTTCACCATCATCTTTCAACTTCAAAATAACCTTAGGGTATCTATTCGATACTTTTATAATATATTTACCTATATATATCGTCGACCCCAAAAGTGTGATAAGTTGTATCATGCACGTTGTCTAATCACATATCAAAATGCTCGTCTTCATGAAGGGCTCTCTTCATCTGCAATCCAATGGGTACAACCCTTCATAAAGTTATCAACTACTGACTATTTCGTTTTATATTTACCATGTTTGGATTTCATACAACGTTTGCATAGGCATATAGTCAAGCCACGTATGCTTACATGAATATGAAGTCATATCAAGAATATATATTGTTTTGATACTTGCCAAATAATATGTGCTTTTGCATCCAACTTTTGTCCACTGTATAAAACTTTTATCAAAAATACAAGTACGTACTCCCTCAATCTACGAGTTCCTCGATCCTTTGATTTGGGCACAAGTTTTAATAATTTAGTTGAGTATGTTATGAGTGGAAATGAGATCCCATTTGAATTATATTTTTAAATTGATTACTTTTCAATAAAGTCATAAAGGTATGGTTCAAATAATAATTTGAATGTAAATAAAGTGATATATTGGAGGTATAAATTAAAAGGGTACAAAAAATTTTAACGGACAGAAATGACTAAAAGGGTAAAGAATTCATAGACAGAGAGGGAGTAATTGCGAAGAGGCGCATAAAATGACATCTATCATGCATTATTCCATAAAATATTTAAACATAAATGCCATGTGTATAATAAAACTAAACAATTAAGTGAAAGGACCCAACTCGTTTCACAAACTTCATATCACCTAGAAGAAATGAAGATAGGATTTAAGAGAAAACACTCAGATTATATTGATACCAATACGTGATCCTATAAACAACAGGAATTAAGCACTGTTATATATCAAAATGTGTCTAAAAAAGATATAGTAGAAAACTCATAATGTAGGCATATGTGGCTCGACTACCAGCAGCAATAATTAGGGTGTGTTTGGTACCTTTTTTCGCCTACTTAGGGAGAATAATCAGGTGAATTCAAGTCTTTGGTAGGCTTTTAAGTTAAATTGGACGGCCCGCTTTTTTCACGTGGGCCGCTGCAAAAACACTATCTGGGCATCTTTTTTAACTCTCAAAATTGGTGAGTTACAAAAATGGCGCTTGAACAGTATTTTCTATTACTGACATGTACCAAAATTACCCCCACCCATCAAACCCTTCTCACTCTGCGCACCATATTTTCATTCTCAACCCCCCTCTCTCTCTCTCTGAATGTCAAGCGGCGCACCTGTCTCCAGCTCTCCCTCTTCTCTCAA
>JAYJMF010000080.1:1437370-1472675 GCA_036873715.1 Salvia sclarea
AACCCAATTAACATTCCTTCAAATCTTGATAAGTATAGAGGCGAAGAAATCACTCCAACTTAGGTAGGAGTCCTTAAATTAGGTTAAATATCTAGGATTGGTTATTACAATATGATGATGATAGAATATTTTAATATGTGTCTAATTAACTATTGTATATCTTATAAATATGTTAAATATATATGACTTTATCTTTAGATTAAATTTGTAGTAGGGGTATATTAGGCAATCTCATATTTTGTCACACCGTCTCTTTTTCTATTAGTATAGATTAACAGAATTTGGACTCTAACATACTCCTAATTAACTCTCTTTCGTTTTTTCAATTTTGAAGACGCGATGTTCCACGCTCTTTTTTATATATTTAGATACGCAGAGACGAAGATTCATGAGATTCGGAGTTATTGTTATTACATTAAATTAAATTACTGATCATGTGAACACCAATTAATTTTAATTAATTTGCTACACATTCTATACATTTGTAAAATTCATGTTATGGGTGAAACTATAATTATATAAAATAATTTGTTTCTAGTGCAGCCAGGTTTTCGTTCGAAAAGATACACGTCACAATTACAATAGACAATAAACTACTCAAGAATAATCTGTCCAATTCGTTTTATGACTATGTATGGGGCGATATTAAATAAGAGATTATGATTATTATATTTCGGATGAAGAATACAGAAGAAAGCAACTATTTATGTCAATCCATAAAGAGTGTGGCGTGGAGGAGAGGAAACATGTGTCTTAAGAAAATATCGAGATATGTATTTTAAGTGGAGATGGGTTCCCCAAGGGGTGTTAGGCGTTGGATAATTATTGGTTAGTGGTTTGTTGGACCAACAAAAAAAAAGTTCGTCGTGATTTCTTTGTAAATATTGAGTGTGAATGATGACAAAATATAAAAGGCTATGTCTTAATATGAAAACACCACATTCTTAATGGACGGACGAAAATGATAATAAAGTTACACTCTTCATGGATAGGGGACTAATATATATATATAGGGGTGGGCTAAAATAAAACACTTTTTAAAAGAACATGACTTTTATATAACCAATTTCATAAAAGGTGGAAATTTTATTAGACACCTTCATAAAAGAACATGACTTTTATAGTCGATCAATTTGGTTATAAAAGACTAAAGGGTTAATTATAGTTTATATCCCAATTTTTTGCACTTTTTTCAAATTTATCCCAATCTTTACGAAATATCAATTTCATATCCAATCTTTCATAATTTTTTCAAATTTATCCCAACCTTGACAAAATATCAATTTTATATAAACTTTTCATATTTTTTTAAATCTATCCCAATATTTACAAAATACTCCATATCAATTATATAATCAAAATATATATTAAAATATTTTGAGAAATCTTGAAATTTTATTAAATAAAATTGTAAGTCTTCTATATTTACAAAGGTTTAGGCTAATTAATGTTGCCAAAACTTTAAAATTTGAATATTCTCTCTTTTTAAAAAAATATATATACTACTATCCTAATTAAATTAAATACATACTATATCTACAAGAAAAAAAAAATGAAAAATTTATTGAGAACAACTATTTCTCAAATAAATAAATAAATAATTTAGCAAATTTACAAAGTAAAAAAATATAATTTTTCATGAAAATTTAGTAACAGTTGTTATATTAATTAGTTTTATTCTTTTAAAAAAATATAATTTGTAATTTATTTAAAAGTCGTGATAGATTTGAAAAAATGGGAAAAAGTTAGGTATAAAATTAATAGTTTGTAAAGGTTGAGATATATCTGAAAAAAATATGAAAGGTTGAATATGAAATTGATATTCGCAAAGGTTGGGATAGATTTGAAAAAAATATGAAAGGTTGGGATAGAAATTATAATTATCCCAAGACTAAAATACACTTTTTGGACCCACTTTCTTTCTCTCCCTCTTTTTTGGATTTTTCTCGCTTTGTACACATATATATGAGTATACGGATTAGAATATAGAAAAGGTACACAGATGGTCTAATAGATACACGATTGTTTTTTCTGGATACAGATGGGTACACTGTTGTTTTTCTAAACACATATGGATATACTCAAGCGTGTAATGCCCCATCGTGTACCCATGCATCCATGTTCAGAACAAATAACTGTGTACCCATTTGTGACCAGAATAAAAACAATCGTGTACCTATAAAACTATTTGTGTACATATCTTTTCCGTGTCTTAATCGATGTACCCATCAATATCCAGAGAGAGAAATTAAAAAAAACGAAGAGAGGGAAAGTGAAACCAAAAGTTGTATTTTAGTCTTTTCAAATTATTTCAAATGGCTATAAAACTCGTACTTTTATGAATATGGTTATATCATGATCGAACTTTAGCATATAGTACATTGCAGGCTTCATATTCCAATGATTTCCAAGACTGGTAGAATTGTTTTATGTTTGACATATTTTTACTTCATTTTAGTAGAAGATATTTACTTTTGATGTATCAATAATGGTATCTTTGAGAAAAAAATGAAATGTTAAATCTATATGTAGGTTAAATTTGAACTAAATATATTTTATTATAGAGAGATGAATATATATCAGTAGAGATGGACTAATGCCTACTTTATGAAAGTGTGTATAAATTTTTTCTCTCTTACTTTAGAGTGCCACTGAAGATGGCTAATCCCTCAATTTTGCCGTTACGTTAAGACCTCTATGATTGTATTGAATGATAACCAAAAAATTGAATTTGTAAATATATTGACTAATAATGGTTAGCATGTCTAGAGAAAATGAAGGAAATATGCATCTAACAATTCTATATTCTTAGATATTTTTGTGGTCTTAGAATACTAACCGAGTCACGACTTAAAGAATTTGTAGTTGTACTACTTTTTTCTTATAGTCAGTTATTTTTCCAATTTTAATGTATTGAAGCTAAAACATTGTCGATCCGTTAACTATGATCACTTTTGAGTGGTTAGTTACATTAGTCAAACTAGCTAAACTACCCGAAGACATTAAAACAAGCATGCTGCACTTTTTTAAGAGATGCAATTTGAACTTTCTATATACATGCATGCCTTGGACCAAGAACTTTCTTTCGTTTTTTAAACAGCAAAAGCAAAATCTTTCTTTTTTGGGGTTAAAACATTTTTTGTTTATAAAACGGTAGAATACACGCGCTATCTGGGATGTCCTTAATTGGACAAGTTCAACTTCAATTCAATAACCTATATACAAAGCATACTTGAAAAATAAATTCATCGGTTAGATAAATCCGCTCCCGTGTAATTTTATGACATTGAAATTGTATTTTCAATTAGGCATATATTTTAATTTTACCATAGCGGGATGTAAACTATGTTCCTTCATTAGTACAACAATCCAATATATGGACAAAAACTTTATATCTCTCCTGTAATTAGACTTAACATAAGACGAGAAAAGCGTTATCCGTATCGGATGGGATCCTCTATGCCAAATTCTTTGTGTGCCACTACGAATTTCGATAGTTTTAATAACTTTTTTTTGTAAAATAAAAATTTATTATTACATAATATATCATGATTAATATTTATAGGAAAAATATAGAATTTTAAAAAATCATATACCATGATTTTGGAATATTTAGATTAAAAAATACTTATTTTGGTTGGTTATTTTAAAATCGTGGTATGTGATTTTTTAAAATTCTATTTTTTTGCTATAAATATTAGTCATGATATATTATATAATACTAATAAATTTTTAATTTACAAAAAAAAAAAGTTATTAAAACTATCGATATTCGTAATGACACATGGTGGCACACGACGAATTTGGCACAGAGGATCCCATCCCGAATTTAATATCTTCCTATATAAGTGAGGAATCTCGACATACAAAACCTCCAATTTTTAACAAAACACATAAATTGCACTTAACCAGCCTATTTTTCATATGAAAAAATAGATATTTTAAATGAAGGAAATGGATAGTCTTCAACACATGTGCCAAATAATTGCCACTATCAATATCACTAGTCATGGCCAAATGCTTTATCGTGAAAAGTATGTCTCGACAAATTGAAAATTAGGTTCTCACAAATTAGTTTTCATTTAATTGCGTGTGGATTCTCCCCTAAGTTGATGTATTGTATTTTTTGTATGATGAGTAATTTGTCAGTTTTCTTAACTGTCTACAATGGTAGTCTAGCTAATTATATTTTGCATTGCTGTACAAAAAATATAAATGGGAAACTTCTAGAAATACAAGATGGCAAAAACAAAAATATACTTCTATAGCCTTATTTGATTTTTTAGTGTTTTTCATATTTTATCTAAAGTCACGAGTTTATGGCTCGTTTGGTAAGTAGTGTAGAGTTATGTGAAATAACTATGACTAAGATGTCTTTTATTATATAATAACAATGTCAATATTAATGTTTCGTAAGAAGTATTAAAATATGTTCATATTATAAATTTTTGCTTGGTATAATGTATTGAAATTAAATATAACTAACATTTATTATAGTTATAGATTGTACTATAACTTATACCACCTCCGCGAGAAGAATGCAAAATCAGAATTCGTATAAATATTACGAGTTTGATTTATAAATGGCCACGTATTTGTGCCAAAAAAGATATATTAAAATGTCATAATTACATTATAAACTCTAATTATCCGTAACAAACGAACCCTATATAATTAATCTAGCTTATCCACATAACCAATTACTATCATGCAATATATGTATTAAGGGAGGGGATCAAATAGAAACCCTCTCCATTCTGCTAATTAGGAACCGATCTTGTCCGTTGATCTTGATTAATGGATGGTCCAGATTGATCTTTAAAATTTGGCATGCTTTCTTACTCACAAGATAATGCTTTATTAGTACAATGTTTTTTTACGTGTTAAATAATGCTTTCGATATTACGATGCTTTTTAACGTGTAACATGATGCTTTTTGATTAACATTGTTATGCTGGATCCTAGTTCCTAGAATGAGGAGGGTTTTTAGCAGATCCCCACCCTATGTATCTATATGTAAATATAAATTCATAGATTTTTTTGGATCAAATTATTATTGATCTCCCTCATACCAAGAATAATATAATTCCTAATGAGTAATTTAGACTTCTCAAATACATGGAATAATTTGAAAAAAAAAAAAAAACACCACATGCATATAAAAATGATAAAAGTCATGAACATAGCCACGTGCGTGCAAGTGGCATTGATAGATAATTGAATTACCGGCAACCTAACGCGACAGGCCTCGCGCAAACAACACTTTACCGACACGTC
This sequence comes from Salvia sclarea, assembly GCA_036873715.1. Taxonomy (NCBI): domain Eukaryota; kingdom Viridiplantae; phylum Streptophyta; class Magnoliopsida; order Lamiales; family Lamiaceae; genus Salvia; species Salvia sclarea. The sequence goes on from JAYJMF010000080.1 coordinate 1,442,648, forward strand.
ACGCCCACAATGACGTGGCAGAAAAATATCGCAAACGCTTCTGAGAAAATGCGGGTCCCACGGTCTCTCGCCACGTCAGATGTAAAATCCGGTCATAGGAAAACCAATAAAATATTATTACTATTATTTAATTAATAAATACTACCAAAAAAGAAATAGTAAAGGAAGAATTTAATTACTTTTATTTCCAGCATTTTGTGGATGAGTTGATTTTGTCAAATAGTAGGAGTATGTTTCAATAAACGAGCTTTTGCAACTGGTTCGTTACATTTATTTTACCGTTATTTTCGTCAATTAAATTCATATTTGTTGACATCTGACATTTGAAAATGTGATACTAATAAATTAATATATATAATAATGCTCTATTTTATGTACCGACTAAATTATCTCAAATGATATTGCTAGTCGTTGTTATTAGTGAATTACATAGAATTTTGTATTTTAGCGTGATAAGTCTAATTATTATTTTGATCTTATCATGACAATGACTATTTCTTTTTATTAAACAACCTTTTTCCCCCCATAACTTTATTTAGAGAAAACTTGATATCATGAATTAAAAATAGAAACACTTGATCGCAAAAAGCCCAACTTTATCAAAGTACGAATCCATTTTTTTAAAAAAGCAAGTATGGATCCATTAAATAGTAAGAATATATCGTGATACACAACAATTAACAAAGTACATTTTTTTTTTTTTTTGAGAAAACAAGTTAATCAACTAATAAATGTGCCGTGTCAAATTTATTTTACCAACTTCGAGACTTCAAAATAATTTATAATGCCAACAAATAAATCCCTAAAATCTAAATATATCATATTTAGAAAGAAAAGAAGAAAGTCACAACTGCCGACGATTGCCAAATGCCAAATGTTAGATATCTAAATAAAGCCACTATAATTCGGTGGCGGCCACGACGTCGTTTAATGAAATATTTTTTTTTTCCAAATTTTATTTATTATTTTATTACGCCCTTTTCCACGAAGAAAGGAGTTTTTTTCTACCTGCAGCCTGGCATTAAAAATTCATTTTCTTTGGAGAGAGAGAGAGGTTTTAAAGAAGAAGTTTGGTCGTCTGTTTTCTTTTTAAGCTCAAAAACTCGAACTGAATAAAAAAATTTGGTTCGAGAAGAAACGAAATCAATTCACTCTCTCTCTCTAAAATCTGTTGGAATTCAAAGATTGTGGCTGACGTGATCAATCTCCGCTTTAATCTTAGTATAAATCATACCCGCGCAGCCGCAAATTAATCTCGTGAAATTGAATTTACAGCAAACGCAAGGGAAATGGATGCTTTGTGGTTTAAGGCGGGGATCCACGCCGTCGCGGCGGCGCCGATTTCCGCCGCGGCCTCCGGGGAGGTGCGACTCAGCGATAGGCCGTCGGTATCGGCGGCGCAGCCGAAGAGCTCGCCGTGGGGGTTTACTTTCCGGCATCCGCTCAGATCTTTCTTTTCCGGCGGAAAAAGTCGTTACGAGCCGGCGATCTCGGTCGACGACGCCGTTTTGGGGGAAGAGGTTAGGGAATGTGAGGAGGAAGGGCAGAATGGGAATGGGAATGGGAATGGGAATGGAAATTGGGTGTTTAAGATTTTGCATGTGAGATCTCTGTGGAAGGAAGGGGGAAAACACGGCGATCTGGTGGAGGAATTGGGGGTGAAATTGGAGGAGGATGGGAAGAATTGCGGCGGAGAGAGAGAAGGATGCGATGTTTGCGACTACTACGATGAGGAAGATGATGATGCGAAGAAGATTGAATTTGATCGGGAATCGTTCTCGAAATTGCTGCGGAAGGTGCCTCTCGCGGAAGCTAGATTCTATTCGCAGATGTCTTATTTGGGGAGTTTGGCTTATTCGATATCGCAAATTAAGGTATATTTCCTTGCTTGATCTTGTTTGTTTCATGAAGCAGCATTTGGGGATTTTGGATTTATGTTGAATGAATGTTGATTGTTGAGCCTTTCTCCAGTAGAAATTAGGGTTGTAAAATTTGATTGCTGCTGTGATTGATGCTATTGCTGTTTCATTTGGGAAAAATTTAGGGATTGTAAAATTATGATGATAGATTGAGCTCTGCCTTTGTTAGTAAACCCTAATTGTTTGAGTTCTTGATTCATAGTTGAAATTTCCTAACAAATTGCAGCCAGGCCATCTGCTGAGGCAACACGGGCTACGCCTCGTGACCTCGTCGTTGGAGAAGAAAGAGCTAGCGTCGAGAGTCGAGAAGGAGAAGATCGCAGCTGAGGAAGCCCTACGAGAAGTGAAAACCGCAGCTGAAGCTCGTGATGGGGAATGCCATGGAGCAGAGAACGAAGATGTCGGTGAGGCGAAGCCCGATGGAATCAGACCGTCTGCTGCTTACCAAGTTGCAGCCACCGCGGCTTCCTACCTGCATTCGCACACCAGAAGCATTCTTCGACTGAAATCATCCAAATCGACGGCTGAGGAAGCCAAGGGGCACGTGAATGAGGATGTCGCCTCGTTGATGGCAACCACGGACTCGGTGACTGCAGTCGTTGCTGCAAAGGAGGAGGTGAAGCAGGCCGTTGCAGATGATCTGAACTCGACTAAATCCTCACCGTGTGAGTGGTTTGTCTGCGATGATGATCAAAACGCCACTAGATTCTTTGTCGTGCAGGTAGAATGATGCTCTCCCTTAGTTTATCCTCGTTGATTGCGACTAGCTCGTTAAATGTTTATGTTACTAAGTCGAATTTTTTCGTTTTTAAGGGGTCGGAGTCGCTGGCTTCGTGGCAAGCCAATCTATTATTTGAGCCCATTCAATTTGAGGTAATTTAACTATCCACAATTGCAATCAAAATATTGAATTGTTACTTTTTATATAATCTGAATATCTGATGCATTGTGTCGGTATAGGGTCTCGAAGTTCTCGTGCACAGGGGCATATACGAGGCTGCAAAAGGGATCTACGAGCAAATGCTGCCTGAAATCCGCGAGCATCTCAAGACTCACGGTGAACGTGCCAGGTTCCGTTTCACGGGGCACTCGCTCGGAGGGAGTCTGTCGTTGCTCGTGAATCTCATGTTGCTGATAAGGGGAGAAGCGCCTCGTTCGTCTCTGCTTCCCGTGATAACCTTCGGGTCGCCATCGATCATGTGTGGTGGGGATCGCCTGCTGCGCAATCTGGGGCTTCCTCGGAATCATGTCAAGTCGATCACAATGCACCGAGACATCGTGCCACGAGCCTTCTCCTGCAACTACCCCAACCATGTTGCTGAATTCCTCAAGGCCGTGAATGGGAACTTCCGCAATCTTTCGTGCCTTAACAAACAGGTATACACAAACGAACGATATTGCCTATTACCTACAACCATATTACCTTTTCGAATTATGATGCAATCATTGATCGCTTTAGTGTCGGGTCCGTTTGTTAGTAGGGGTGTTTTAGTCAGTTTCGGCTGAATCCTAAACATAGCTGGATTAGGACTATTCCCTGTAATTATAACTGAAAAATATAGTGAAAAATCCATGGCGCTACGTAGTTACGTAGAGGCGACGTAGTTACGTAGAGACGAACTGAGTAACCAATTATTGTGTGTTTTGCTTGCTCAGTAACAAATTATAACTGTCTTCACATTTTCCATCAAACAGAAGCTGTTATACACTCCAATGGGGGATTTCTTGATTCTCCAACCCGACGACAAATTCTCGCCCAGCCACGACCTCCTCCCCTCGGGCAGCGGCCTCTACCTGCTGACGTGCCGGGAAGAAGACGCCGACGAGGCCGAGAGGCAGATCCGCGCCGCGCAGACCGTGTTCCTGAACTCGCCCCACCCGCTCGAGATCCTGAGCGATCGCGCCGCGTACGGCTCCGGCGGCTCGATCCAGAGGGACCACGACATGAACTCCTACTACAAATCCGTCCGGAACGTCATCCAGCTCGAGCTCAAGCGCATCCGGAAGGCGAGGAGGGAGCGACGCAGGAAGGCCTGGTGGCCCCTCCTGGCACCGGGCGGGATCAACGCCGGGATCATCGTGACGAGGCCGGGCAGCATGGCCGGGCAGGGGCAGGTGAACTTCGCCGGCGTCGTGCAGACGGGCCGGGAGTCGTTGAAGCGGTTTAGCCGGTTAGTTGCCTCTCAGCATATGCACCTCCTTGTGGTGTTGTTGTTTCCTGCTAGATTGTTGATATTGGGAGCTTTTAGTTTGGTCAAATTTAATTGATCAAAGCAAAATTACTTCTTTTTGCAAACTTTTGGTGATGATTTTTCACAAGGGTTTGCAATTTGATAGAATTAGATGATTCTTTATTCATTTTGCCACAATGGAGAGGCAAGAATCTTGGTTTGCAATGGGGGAATTGCAGACTTAGGTCAAATGATGGCAATTTACACGATTGTTATTCATATATATATATATGAATGTTTGTTTAGATATCTATGCTTTGATTTGAATGAATTTGCAGTGTTAAGTCACAGAGCATTTGTATTTGTGATATGATTGAATTTGTGCTTCTATTTTTCTTTTATGCATCATTTTTGCAAGAATGAATTATTTTGTGAAGTAAAGCTTCTACAAATCAATATTTGATAAATAAATTGATAGTCAAAATAAATAAATATATTAATCAAGTGGTCCCGAGATTATCAACACAAAGGAGTTTTCTTGTGATAGCTATAGTTATTCGCCACCTAAATAAACAAAAATTATGTTTTATGATTTTCACCAAAATTCTTGTAGCAAATTAGCAATTGGCAATGACTAGTAGTGGTGCATGGTGAAATGACGAATTGAAAATTTAAAAATTCAAATTTTAATAACATTTTTAAATTAAGAATTTGAGATGTCTCAAACAAAAAATAAATGTCAAAACTTATCAATATCGACGTTGATATTTGCGTAATAGCAAAATACACGTTTTGAGGGTTATTGGCAGTATTTGCAATTCACGTTGGAAATTAGCATAATTATCGCAATATTTTATCAGAAACCTACAAAAACTGTTGCTCACCTAAATAAATTTCAACCATACAGTTGTAAAATGTTTCTTTACGACATCAACTTTGAATGACATGAAAATATTGTTGCCATTGCAAATATGCAACTCGACGTGATAAATGTTATTTATTTATTTGATATGTTAATACTTCCAAATAAGTAAATAAATAAAAAAATAGAAAAATCCTACCTTACACTGTACTACCGGTAAATTTCAGCCATTTAATTTTGGCAATGAAACGAAATAATAAATGCCTCTCCCACTTTATAGGTAGCATTAAAAATGTGCTGCACATTTTCATTCATTAATTGTATGATGGATGTGTCACAGATGTAGACAGATTCGTCTAATTTATTTTCTTGCATTCTTGAATTTTGGTCTTCTCCTTTTCTCACCTTCGAATAGGTTTATATAGTTTATTTTATAGTATGTATGAATTATTCGATTAATGAGAGCAATGATGGGTAAAGTTTCAATAATGAATCTCATTTCTAGCAAGCATGATTAAGTAAATACATAGAGACATTACAAAGTGTTTGGGAATAATAGGAATGAATTTCCATACAACACCAAGGTAAAAGAAATAATCAATAATACTAAATTGGAGGTCTTCAAATTTGAGCTATGGTGAGGTATAGAAAGGCTTTGTTCCTTTGCTCGAGATAAAATACTCGTAGAAGATAGCCAAGCGAATGCTTTTTCAGTATATTTTGCAAGCGAAACGATTACAAACGGAATGAGTTGAAACTTACATCATACAACGACAATATTGCATTCATACTCGGATCCAAAATCGTATCTAGTAACTTATTTATGGTTGGCTTTTACATTGCAATTAAATTTTAAAAAAAAAATCTTAACCCTTCACACAAGTTTGTCGGAGGTACATTATTAATATCCCTGTAAATTGTTTCTTAGCTACTTGCGCTCCTAAATTTACTCACAAATAATTGAATGTATTTAATCTTTTGTGTAATTTCATCATGATGAAGCGCAATTCAATTGATAAGACACTTCTCTCTAGACTCCAAAAATGTCGAGGTTGAATTATCTCGGGTGCATGGTTAGAAACAACTCATTTTTTTTTTTGATAATTAAATGCAGAAATTTGTAAAGGCTGCGTCACGGAGAACTCGAACCCGGAACCTTTGGCCCCAGACATTAACCTCCTACCACTAGGCCAACACACACACACACAACTCTTTTTTTTTGTGTAATTTCATGTTTTACTAGAAATTAGGTAATTAATTACCCCAACATCACATGATCCAAAACATAAAAAATGCATTTTGGGCCCATTCCAAACCCAAGCTTTCCAAGAAATATCCACATGAGTTGGGACCATTTTAAATTCGTAGCAAAATGTCCAATTTGAAAAAAGAAGCCCCTTTCAAATTCCCAATATACGTATATATATAAAGGCGCGTTTGGCGACAAAATAAAGGTCCTAATTCTAACACGGCAAAATACGTGTATTTAGTGTTTATCCATCCAACAAGGCAAACAGATCCTTAAATCGTTTGAGAAAATAGGTTGAGCTTGAAATCGAGCCAAAACAGTAATTCGATTTGCTTTGACCATATCGAGCCTATTTGAATAGTCTTTTTTGTTTATGCGTTGGCTGTCTCAACACTCAAGTGGTTTTATGGGTTTCTAGAATTTTCCGACGCCGCCACGTCACGAAAGGGTGTTTATTTTGTAATTATCTTAATATTATCTATAAAAATATCACGATAAAAATATTATAATTATAAAGTTTTAAATGTCACGTCCGGGTAAGACGCAGAAAAAACGGTCTTGGTAGGAGGCTATACTTTAAATTTTTGGAGACAATAGTATATTAGTAATTTGTTATGGCAATATGGTGTTTTGCTTCATAATTATCTTAGTAGTATCTATAAAAATTTGTGATTATTTGATAATTATAATGACCCGATACCATTTTATAATTATAAAGTTTTAAATGTCACGTACTAAGGCGCAGGAAAAAAAAAAGCACTTGGTGGAGGGGCTATACTTTAAAATTTTTGAGAAAATATTTTTTTTCCTATGATCTTTTTATGGCGAGGGGGTATTTTGCACGCTGATTTACCCAAAATATTAAAAATTTGACGATTTCACAAGGAGGTCAACAATTTTCAACATTTCTCTCTTTTCACCTGATTTTATCCTTCCATGCACGGGGCAACATACTAATTGAAGAAGTTACTACTAAACTATGAAATCAAAATCAAAATTAAGAAAAAATGAAAAATATCCATCATAAAATTATCAACCATTGATAGAACATCAATTAAGGGGAAAGTCCGTACGCAACAAGATGATAATTACAAGTTGGAAATTGACTTTATGAAAAAGATCTTATTTTTGCAGTTTCAACTGAAATAGACTTTTTTCTGATACATAACAACCGACGAGCCATCTTGAAATTGATAGTAGCAATTATTGGGTGTGGAGTCGAAGAAATATATATTTCATTCATTTATAGTTCTATCCTAATCTTTATCTCTTGTTTTTATATCAGATATATAATAAGGGTTAATAGCCAATAAATACACGAACTTTGGCCGAATTCTGGTATTGCACATGAACTTTTATTTCAGCGTTAAAATACACGAACTTTTAATTTTTCTCTATTTTTCCATGCGTCCTAATTTCGGTGAAATTGAAGCTTAATTCCGGCGAATTTTTATGAATTTGGATGTGATTAACGCAAACGTTTCAGTTAATACAAAATTACATGGTTTAACTCGTCGGGCGCTTTGATTATATTGGCATTTTTATTTTCCTACTCGGCTTCGATTTCACATGAATTAGGACGCGTGGAAAAATTGAAAAAAATTAAAAGTTCGTATATTTTGGTGCTAAAATAAAAGTTCACGTGCAATACCAGAATTCAACCAAAGTTCGTGTATTTATTGGCTATTAACCATATATAACAAAATCAAGATAGGCTTCATGTGTGGAAGATCTTAAGATACCATTAATAATTTTAATGATAGAATTATTAATGTTCGAGGCCAAAAGTTTCGAGTTATAACATGGCGGTTAAATTTAATTGCGAAGAAAATATTCATTGATTTTTTGTTATTATTATAAAATATTTAGCAATGCGTGTTATCTAACATATGAATATCCAATAAATTTGGGTTTTGGCCCATTAATCAAAGATATGGACTAAGAGAGAAGTCTCAAGAAAATATAATCTGCAACAACAAAAGCAGGCTACGATTTTGATACCCATGTTAGATATCCAATATTAGGCCCCACTCAATTAACGAGGCCTTCGATTATTCGAAATTAAATTAACTTGAGACTATCCGAGATTGAATAGGTCCGAAAATTCTCGGAGATCAAACTCTTGTCGCATGGGTAGGCCGAGACTCACAAGCAAAACTAATCATACGTGGCATTGTCCCAAGACTAAATGTCGGGTCGTATTCAACGAACCGAACAACATATTATAAAACTAATCCTAGTGTACATAAATCCGCAATCGCTATGCACAACCAACGAAGCGGTAGTGGAATTCGAACCCCTACTTGAAAATGCGGACGATTTCATGATTGAAAGATCGTGTATTTAATCGCATCAGCCGCCCCTTCTACGAATAGCGTTTACAACTCACAAGTAGCTATAAGAAAATAAAATGCAAAATTGTGTGCAAGAAAGGAGTAAAAAACATCAAATTCAAGAAAACACCGTAAAAATCATCATCTATTGCAACTAAGTATTCCCAAAAGAGCTATAGAGAATGGAAATGTATTATTTTCAAAAGTCAGTCACATATTGTTTCTTGGAAGAAGAAAAAAAGGTATAATGGGCAGATTTTATGTTTGATGTTACATGTAAATACAACCAAGCATATTTGATATGCAACATATAGTTTATAGATTGAGTTTACCAGCTAAGTACCACGAGTGCAGGGCGAGGCTACCAAACGCGAAGATGTTAGCAAGAGACGACAATCCATGAATCATCCCGAACTTCTTGTTCATGGCAGCAAGCTTCGGGTTTTTCTTTGCGACTTCTTGGTTCTTCGTCCACCCAACTTCCTCCCCGATGTCTACTTCCCTCTCAATCTTGTGCCTCTGTTTCATCATCTGCTTGCACCCAAAACGAAATTGCTCAAATAAATTGCCATATTGAGGGCCTATAAGTTGCTCAAATAGATATAACTAAATGAATCAAAATTTTCAACTTTCTTCATAGCTATAGCAGAAAAGACTCTATGCTGCTCCTCATAGCTACAAAGAGAAAATAAATCAGAGTAACATGTTGCTACATTGAAGGCCTATAAATTGCTCAAATAAAAAAACTATAACTTGAAAAATTTAAACTTTATTAATAGAGCTATAGCAAAAAGGACTATATGTCCTGCTCCTCGTAGCTTTAAAGACGCGATTAGGATATACAAAAACACCGTTAAGACTATCACTTGAAGCATATACATCATGATCAAAGCAACAAAAAAATCAGAAATGCAAAAAGGTCAATCGAGTTCAACAAATGCAATTCTTGCAATGATGCAAGCAGTGCTAGAGGCTTGCTATATTGAAGGCCTATAAATTGCTAAAATAAATAAAACTATAACTAAAAAAATAAAAAAAAATAAACTTTTTCATAGCTATAGCAAAAAAGACTTTTTGCCCTGCTCCTCATAGCTACAAAGACGCGATTAGATATACTAAACACCGTTACGACCATGACTTGAAGCATATACATCACGATGAAAGCAACAAGAAATCACAAATGCAAAAAAGGTCAATCGAGTGCAGCAAATGCAATTCTTGCAGTGATGCAAGCAGTGTTAGAAGATTGTACCTCGATGGTCATGGGCGTAAAGATCACAAGATTGCTCAGATTGAAAGCAAAGGCAGCAATCAGGAAGCCGAGCTGGTATTTCTCAGTCGAACCCGCCGTCTTCCACGGGTGCAAGTATCCAAAAGACCCTACTGCCACTGCACAGCACACTCCCACCATAGAAAAGTATGCAGGAAACATCTTGCTTTGCAAGTTCCCAAATTGATGCCTAGGCAGATTCCTTTGAGAAAGATAACAACAAAAAAATGGAGTTATTAAGAATTATTTCACAAACACTAATCAATACATAACAAACAAATTAAATCACCACTCACCAATTTCACACCTATCTAATCATCAACCATCAAAATTATTGCAATTTTTTCACAAATGAATGGTGGAAACTACACAGAGTAATTCTACTCCAGTGAGATTAAAAATTCCTTTCAAATTTACTGTTTCTGTGAACAATTCCTAACAAAGCCTAGCACTGAAAATTTCTAAAACAATACCGCAATAAATTGGGATATATCCTCAAATTACCTACCAAATGCATTCATACTACTCAAAACAACATCAATTAACAAAGAAAAACAGGTAATTTGACTCAATTCGATTGAAGAAAATGAAAGGGAAAAAAAGGTATAACAAAAAGAGATAATTACTTGAACATGTGGAAACTACAGAGTATTCTGCTCCAGTGAGATTAAAAATTCCTGTTTCTATGAACAATTCCTAACAAAACGTAGCACTGAAAATTTCTAAAACACTACTGCCATAAATTGAGGTATATCCTCAAATTACCTACCAAAATCATTCATACTACTCAAAATAACAGCAATTAGCAACGAAGAACAGCTCACTTGACTCAATTCGATTGAAGAAAATGAAAGGAAAAAAACGTATAAAAAACAGATAATTACTTGAACATGATGATGCCGCCGATGAAGGTAACCCATAGCGCGGCGCCCCAGGCGGTGGAGAAGCAGAGCAGGTGCGCCAATTTCAGCGAGGAGAGGAGCAGCTGCGAATGCTGGCCGTCCGATTTAGATCCGAAGGTTTCCGGCGAGAAAACAACGCCGATCGCCAAAAACGCCACCGCCGTCAGGAATCTAGTCAGCCACGCCATCTCTCACTGGTTGAATGGTTTGGAATTCAGCTGAAAAATGAAGTGTAATTCAACAGCAGCTGCAGAAAACTGACTTCACCTAATTCTACTGCTTCTAGAAAGCTCTAGCTCGCCATTGAAGTCTGGATTGTGGAATAAGAAATCGGACTTGAATTGACTGTATTGCCCTTTCGGTTTGGACCAATTTATATTTAGGAAAGTTACATTTTTATACTTTTGAGTAATTGATGGTGTTATTCTAATAGGGTGGGGAAAAAAATTATATTTCATTGTTTTACATTATTATTTTGTTTTTTTGTAGAATATTTTATGTGATCAAGATGAGAAATAATTTTAGGACAATCAATTTTTTTTTTTTTCATTTTCGCTCCAATTATAAATAATATTGTCATGATATCTAAATGATTTATTTCGTTTTTAAATATAGTATCGCTCTGTTTCTTTTTTCAGATACACAAAATTTAGTTGGCCGCTCAAAAATTTGTACCAGCTTTATATTTAATAAGTTGACATCATAATTTTTTTTTGCTCAATAAAAAGAAAACTTCCATTAAACAAAAGTAACGAAAGTTATCTCAGTAGAAAACAAAGAAACGATTACAAGCCTTTCCAAGGATGAGTTATCCATTACAAGAATAAATAACTTTAGATTTGTTACAACCAAGTCACGTCCACGTTATAATCTTCATATCAATCAAAATCCTCCCAATATCCCACTTCCCGTCTCAGAAAATAATGTCGTTTTTTGGAGTTCCCGATCAGCTACACAATTTCTAATGACATCATAATACAGATATTAATAAAATTTACAATGTTTTATTTGATAATAAGCAATAGTAGCTCAAGTGTATCTTTTAAATGATAATAGGTAATAGTAGCTAATTTGGCTAAAAATAAGTTTAATAACGTCCACTATAACTATAAACAATTACTTGTATAGCTATTTTGACCATCGCCAAAGCAAAATTATATAATTATCTTTGATATTGTATGGTTGCGTCGTTTAAATGATGCACGATTGTTTCGGTGTTGCATGACTGTTTCGTTGGACCATTACGTAAGTGTCTCGTTTCGCCGTAATGCTTCGTTATATTTGATAATTCTAAATCTCTATAGTTGCTATATACAATACAAAACGATCTCATAAATAGGATATGGAGGAACTCATATGTGTGTGATGTGTTAGGTAGAAAATGTTGGTTAATTATATGATACTCTTGCGAATAAATGATAGGCAACTTGCAATAATTGCATTTTTAATGCGTATAGAGAGTAGGGTTAGTCAATAATTAACAATATAACACGACTCTACCTCAACGCCATTTTCTCCGATAGCTGTTTAAATTAAATAAATTTAATTTGAATCTTTTTCTTTAATGTGTGAGTCTTCTTAATGGTTCCTCGTAGTTTTAAATTAAGGGAACATATATAAAATGCACAAAATTAAATTTATTTATGTACATGCTCCTCGATACAAAAACATGTATATTAGCTTCTATACTATAAGCAACAAAAAAAAATTATATAAAATAATTAATTTACTATTATATACATTAAATTAAATTAAATTAAATTAAATTCCATAATGCAAAAACCATTTAATTCACATGATTTAACGTAAAAAGGAAAAAGAAAAATATCGGTAAGTGGGTTACTCCTAGTGGGCTCAACCTCACTCAATTAAAAGCCCAATCCATAAAATGATTAAATTATTTACCGTTTTTAATAACAAAGAACTAGACTTTTTTCTTGGTAACTAAATGTGATACTAGCACACAATTAAAAGTCTTTAAACACAAAAAATATATATGTGGCATTTATACACAATTAAATTATATTACTACTATTCAAATAAAATTAAATCCTTAAAGAAAAGGTTGTGTATAGAAAGTCTCTCATATCCAAAGCGGGCCCAATTGAAAAAAGCCCAATTAAAAAAAATACTAATACAAGCCCGGCCCGATAAGCGAAGCGACACGTGTTCTCGGCCGCCAACATTTCGCACTCCCGCCATTGCACGAAAATCAAAACGAAAAATTTATGGTTTCACATTTGTGAATTCCCCATTTTGCCCTCCCATCACCTTCTTCTTCCTCGAGAAGCTTTTACCCAAAAATAAACTCACACACATTCAAACACACCTCCGCCAACAATCCAGTGAGAAAATTTTTTTTTTCACTATTTGCACTCCTAATTTCTGTTAATCCAGAGCAATTCGCGGCTGATTTTGCAGCATACTGTGATATAATACCCCTCCCGCGCCAGCAATTGGAAAATTGCTTTGAAGCGCAATGCTGGAAAGCAAGCAAGCAGCATACGATGACGGTGACCCCTCGAATTCATTTGCAGGAATTCAGTTTGTTCTCTTCGGATTCGATCCAGTTAGAGAAGAGCAGGTTGCATTTTTAAGGATTTTTTTTTTTCTTTCAAATTTTGGATTTATTTGGGTGTCAGTTGAAAAACGGAGTTTTTACTTGAATTTGGAATTACTCAATTCAGGTGCGGGCGAAGCTTCTAGAAGGCGGGGCAGTTGATGCTGTGAATTACGGGCCGGATTGCAATCACGTCATCGTCGATAAAGTTGTTTATGTGAGTGTTTGAGTGGAATTTAGTTGTTTTTAAGTTTCATCTTCAGAATTTGGGGATTTCTTTTAAAAATTTTGATGTGTGAAGAGATTGTTAATATGCTTTTGTTGGTCTTGGGTTATTTTTCAGTTCATACCGTTTTGTCAGTGTTTGATTGAAGCTTTAAGTTGGAAATGGATGTGCTTTAATTCATTATGGAAGAGAATAGCATTAATCCTATCAATTTTGATTCCATTAGCTCTAATTCTATGGAAAAAAGTTGCATAATTGCTGTATTTTTCTTCTGTTGTATGCTTTTTATGGCATTGGGTTATTTCTCACTTCATACCGTTTATCAGTGTTTGGTTTGAAGTTTCAAGTTTGGTAATGGATGTGCTTTAATTCATTATGGAAGAGAATAGAATTAATACTGTCGACTTTGATTCAGCCAGCTCTAATTGTATGGAAAATAGTTGCATAATTGCTTTTTTTTTTTAGTCTGTGGTATGCTTTTTATGGTATTGGGTTATTTCTCACTTCATACTGTTTATCAGTGTTTGGTTTGAAGCTTTGAGTTGGAAATGGATGTGCTTTAATTCATTATGGAAGATAATAGAATTAATCCGGTCGTTTTTTATTCCACGAGCTCTAGTTGTATGGAAAATAGTTGCATAATCGCTGTTTTTTCGTCTGTGGTGCAGGATGATCCCATATGTGCTGCTGCACGAAGAGATGGCAAGATATTGGTGACTGGAATCTGGGTGGATCACAGTTTTGATGTGGGAATTCCCGTTGATCCTAGCAATGTAAGTATTGCTTCACATCATATCTCTATTTTGCTATCTATATTGTTTAGTTGAGAAAAGCATTTAAAATAATTATGTTGCAAGCTTGCAATGCTTCGCTGTATTAGTGCTCGTTCTATTCATGTGCAAGTGAATATGTTTATGTCTAGAGACTCTTCAAGACTGACTTTCTTTAATTTTCCTTAATAGCGAAAGATTGTATATAATGAAAGCTTCTCAATTTTCTGTTTTAGTATTTTATTATGATTGTGATTCCCTGCAGATCATGTATTGCCCAGTAAGAAATCTGAATGGGATTCCCGGTGCCAATTCTCTTGTTATATGCTTGACTGGATACCAAAGACAGGATCGAGAAGATATCATGGTTCTGACATTTTTCTAAAACTCTTCTGATTTTTCTACACTTTTAAATTCCATTAATACTGTGTCATCTCATTTTATCATAAACTCGTTTCTTGCACAGAATATGGTTGCCTTGATGGGTGCCAATTTTTCAAAGCCATTGGTGGCGAACAAGGTTACTCATCTGGTATGCTACAAGTTTGAAGGTGAGTTCTGTAATGTAATTTTGATTTGTTGCAGCAAGTTGTGAGATTCAACATGCTTATGTCAACTGTTATTTCCAATTCAATACATCTAGCGAACTACTCTCATCTGTAAGTCTGCTATCAGATGCATTTATTTGTGAATCTGCAAATGCTTGAATGTGTATAATTTGTTATTTTACATTCTGTTGTATGCATTTGTATTTGACTAGTCTAGGCATTTTTGTAATTTCCATATGCACTTACAAGTTGTACTCTTCAACAGGGGAGAAATATGAGCTTGCCAAAAAGGTAACGACGATGAAGCTAGTTAACCATGTCTGGCTGGAAGATTGGTATGTCCAACTTTGATAATCACCAATACAATTGTAGAATAAGGATTGGAATTTTTGCTTTATCATAGATTTCAGCAATCTGTTACATTGATCTATGATTTCTCTTCTGCATATTTCCAGTCTGAAGGCCTGGGAGCTGCTTCCAGAAACTGATTATGCTAAAAGGTGAGGATACAAGGTCTTATGCTTTTACTGACGAGCGACGAAATAATAGTGCTTAACTTTCTGATTTGCAAATGCAATTCTTCAGATCTGAGATTTTTTAGTTGGGAATTCACTTATCGTGGGTTAATTTGTTCATAAATCTGTTCCCTGACACAGTGGATATCAGTTGGAGATGGAGGCCGAAGCTAAAGACTCTGAAGAAGAGACGGAAGACATGGCTCCAGTTGATCTGAAGAAGAAAAGCCTCATCGTTCCTCACAATCTACGAGTTGAGAATAAAAATTCCCATCAATCACCTGAACGGCAGGGGGTTTCAAAAACCAGCGGTTACGTGACTGCGTTAGAAAGTTTTGCAAATGTTGGAAACACCAGCAAAACCCAGTCAACTCCTCGAAAAGAGACCGACTTTGGAAAAGCATCATTATCTCGTGATGCTCACGTTGAGAATCATGATACGTCAAACTCTTCTAGTGCCAGGAGTCCTGCTAAAATGTTCTCTGGGGTGCCATCGAACGTGCCTGATGGTACAGCAATCTCTGAAAGCGTCGGACATGTCTTAGCTTCAGCATCTGGAAGTGCTAAGAAGTCTGTTGATGCTGGCTTGTCCAAATCAAGTAGCAAGAGAATGAAGGCCACTCTCCCTCTGATGTCAGAAAGAACCGAAACTAATTCACGCAGTCCTTTGTCAAAAGTAAGTAAAATCGGTTTTTATGGAAGTTTTGAATTACCAACAGAGAGAGATCTGGATGGGACTGTTTCTCATGGCATCAGATCGCCATTGAAGGGAAGCTTGTTGCTCCCTAATGAGGGGCAAATGTGTTCGCCCGGTAAGAAGAAACCGACAGTTCCCCGTGGTAGTTCAAGATCACCAGTTGTAAGCCATTCCCCAAATTCATTGATCAAAAACGGATTGGCTACAAAACCAATGGAAATGCCGGTTTCTATATCTTCAGTTGATGGATCATCCCGATTAGCCTCTAATATGTCTCCGACTAAAGCCCGTTTGAGGGAAGAAGTTTGTGGCCCTTTTGTCATGCCATTGGAGAATATTCAAGCTGGAACTGGATCAGCGGGAGTAAAGACTCCTTTAAAGGGAGCCATGTCGGACCTTGATGAGGAACACACGAGCAGTTTGCCTGGTACAAAGAAAATGACCGTTTCACGTAGTGGTTCAAAATCAAGAAGGCTTAGCCGTTCTCCAATTACCGGAGCTATCTGTCCGATGGAAGAAGTTGGGGGCGTTTTTGTCCTGCCATCAGAGAACATTCAAAATGGAACTGGATCTGCTGGAGTAAAGTCTCCTTTGGAGGGCCTGTATGTTGACGAGGAACAAACAAGCAGTTTGCCTGGTACTAAGAAAATGACTGTTTCACGTAGTGGTTCGAAATCAACAAAGCTATGCCGTTCTCCAATTACAGATACTAACTGTTTGTGGGAAGAAGTTGGTGGCGGTTTTGTCGAGCCACCAGAGAACATTCAAGATGCTACTGTATCTTCTGGAGTTAAAACTCCCTTAAAGGGAGCCTCGTTGCACCTTGATGAGGAGGAACAAACAAACAGTTTGCCTGGTAAGAAGAAAACGACTGTTTCACGCAGTGGTTCAAAAACAAAGCCACTGGAAATACCGGTTTCTGGATCTTCAGCTCGTGGTAAACGTCAATTAGCTGCTGATGATCCCCCGCCAAATGTTACTAGTTGTTTGAGGGAAGAAGATGGTGGTGTTCTTAACATGCCCTCGGAGAGGGAAGAAGATGGAGTTGGAGCAAAGACTCCTTTAGAGGGAGCCTCGTTGCAACTTAATGAGGAACAAACTAGCAGTTTACCTGGCAGGAGGAAAATGGCTCTTTCGCGTAGTAACTCCAAATCAACGAAACTAAGCCGTTCTCGGAAGACACCAGTGGGGAGTGTATCGTATACAAAAGCGACAGAAATGCCGGTTTCTGTATCTCGAGATGAAGTTTCCCCGGCACCCAAAGAACTTCTAGCCGATTCTACCTTACCAGAGGAAAAACAAGAGTGCAATAATCAAACAAGCAAACCTTCTCGAGGAAGACCCAAAAAGAGGAGATTGCCCGATTCGGATGTGAAGGAGCCCTCTCCGAGCAGGACCAAATCTTGCAGTGGGGGAAAAGAGATGCATCAAAGGGATATGCCAGATTTCAGACCCCCATTTCCGAGCACGAGCGCTGCAGTAGAGAAACTGGATGATCAGGCGAATTTGAATTCTTCAAAGGTCGATAATCCTAGTGGCACAAAGTCGAAGTCCCCAAAGAAGAAGATGCTTGCTAGGAAAACACTGGGTACCAAACCGACTATCTGTAAAGGGAAAACTACGAAAACCAAAGGGCTCCTCTCTGCCTTATTGCAGGATAAGAAGTTCACAGGTCATTCGAGTGGATTAGTAGCCGTCGAAGACACAAACAATGCTTCTTCTCTTGCTGAGAAATTGATAGCTGTTTCTCCGAATCCCGATGTAGATCTTCATGCAGATGATGGAAATGAAGCTCCAGAACATGAAGGGCCAAACAAGATTGACCCCGTGAAGCATTCAGCAGAAGTTGAAGAACCTCCGTCAAGAAACAAACCGGGAAAAAAAGCCACACAGAGGAAGGAGGCGAAATCCAAGGCTAAGAAGAGCACAAACAATGCTTCTTCTCTCGCTGAGAAATTGGTTGCTGTTTCTTCGAACCCCAAAGAAGATGTACCTGCAGGTGATGAAACTGAAGCTCCAGAACACGAAGGGCTGAACGAGATTGACCTCGGGAGTAAGCATTCAGCGGAAGCTGAAGAACCTCCTACACTTAAGGAACCCGGAAAAAAGACCACACAGAGGAAGGAGGCAAAATCCAAGGCTAAGAAGAGCACTGAAGCTAAAAAGTCTGTTTCAAGCCCGAAAACCGACTTGCCAGAATCAAAATCAACAGGCGATGTTGCAGAGAAGAAAATAACCGAGGGCAAGAAACGTCCATTGGCTAAATCCAACACGAATAAGATGAAGGATCCTTCGGTGGAGACCAAACAAGACAAGAAGAAGACTGCATCGAGCAACGGAGAAGCGGCCGTGTTGGCAGGTACAACCAGCAAGAGGCCATCTAAGAAATCAAAAAGGTCAAATGACGTGGAGAAGGAAAATGAACCTGTTACAAATGAACAACCGAGTGCGAGCTGTGATATGGGAGCAGCTAAGAAGTCTACTCCTCGTAAACTTAAAAAGCCTCCTAACAATGGCGGGAAATCCGACAAGGTCGACACAGAGGAGCTAACCGCGAAGACGGAACCTGCTTGGTTCATATTCAGCGGACATAGGCTTCAAAGAAAGGAGTTTCAGCAGGTTATAAAGCGATTGAAAGGACGAGTATGCAGGGACTCTCACAATTGGTCATATCAGGCGACACATTTCATCGTTCCAGATCCAATTCGAAGAACTGAGAAGTTCTTTGCAGCGGCTGCTTCTGGAAGGTATGGCAAATTGACTCAATTTTATCAAATTCTCATGTGATTGAAGTAGTATCTGATTAGATGCATCTATATATCTCGATTTTTACAGTTGGATTCTCAAAACGGATTATCTAACCGCTAGCACCGAGGCGGGGAGATTGTTGAATGAAGAGCCTTATGAATGGCATAAGAAATGCTTGACCGAAGACGGAGCTATTAACTTAGAAGCTCCACGGAAATGGCGTCTCCTGAGGGAGAGAACGGGGCACGGTGCATTTTATGGAATGCGAATAGTCATATATGGAGAGTGCATCGCTCCTCCATTGGTATGTTTCGATGTGGTTCACTTTGTTTGATTTGCCTTTCGTGTTGTCTGTAACGATTTTGGAGTAATGTGTGCATATATGGTAATTGAATCAGGATACGTTGAAGCGCGTTGTGAAGGCCGGAGACGGGACCATCCTAGCAACCTCGCCTCCATACACCCGTTTCCTTGACTCGAGGGTCGATTTCGCCATTGTCAGCCCTGGCATGCCCCGTGTCGACATGTGGGTGCAGGAGTTTCTACGACACGAGATCCCCTGCATCTCGGCCGACTATCTAGTGGAGTACGTGTGCAAGCCCGGCTACTCCCTCGACAAGCACGTGCACTACAGCACTCATGCTTGGGCGAAGAGATCGCTCGAGAGTCTGGTCCATCGCGTGGAGGAGGCCGTTGACGAGGAGCCTACGACACCGGAGGATCAACAGGCAGACGATGCAGCTTGTCGAGTGTGCGGATCGAGGGATAGAGGCGACGAGATGCTTATATGTGGTGACGAGAGTGGTGCTCGCGGATGCGGCGTCGGGACCCACATCGACTGCCTCGATCCTCCGCTCGAGTCCGTGCCGGAGGAGGACTGGTTCTGCCCCGACTGCTGCCGGAGCTCGAAGAAACGAGGCACGAAGTCCAAGAAGAAGTGATCATTTCTCCATTGATTTCTTGAAATTTGGCATAATGCCTGTGGAGAAGTAGCAATAGACAAGAAGGATTTTCTATAAATTATTTTGTATAGATAGTGAAGATGTTGAGTTATTCAAGTTTTGTTATGTTAGATTTTGTAAATTTGAGCTCTAAATGTCTCGTTTAGAAATCAAAGCAAGTGAAATATGTTGCGATCTTAACTAAATTTTCAATGTACCAATTACATACCATAGTATTTATTTTTTATTATATTCGAAAAAAGGGCGAAAATGATTTTTTTTTTAAAAAAAAAACTTGTAAAATATGCTATTTGTTGCGAGTGGGCTATACTACATTGGAAAGAGACCAACAACTAAAAATTGGGCTCAATGATTATACATTTTGGGCTCATCTCATTGATTTTTAACTTTAACCCACATCGACAGATTTAATAAAATCAATTATTTTCCTAAAAAGGAAGAATCTATAGATATATTCACACATATCGTGCACAAACAAGTGGAGTAATTTTGAAAATTCTAAAAAATATTATCCTGTAAGAAAATGAGTATATTACGAACTGAGATCGAAATCGGTCGGATTTGACATTTTATACTTATTAGGGTAATATTTGTGGGATAATATATTTATAATAGTTAATTAATATTATTATGATTTAGTATTATTTGCTAGGGGCGGGAGAATGGAATTAACGAATATACGATATATAGTCAAATGACTCAAGTGGATCCAACGGAAAACAGCATTTCAAAATTTTGATTAATAAACAATCAATATAACCTAAATATGAATATGTCAGTGTTTTTTGTTAATCATATGATTATGTCAGTTAGCACATGGAAAATCAGCAATTTTGGACCCAGAAAGCCTGTTTTTCAACTAAATTCCAGAATTTAATTTTAAGGTAACATTCGAAATGTAGATGATTTAAATCCAACACATTCTTGTGAAAGGAATCTTCTATCGCAAAATCCATGTCTTATTCCACTTTAAAATTATAATAAACTCTGAAATAATAATGCAAACAAAATAAACAATTAAACATGGTATAAACCCATAATCACTATTCAATTTATGTTTTTTATTTTTAACTGAACATAAAACATTTTTTTATACACAAAAATAATATACAGAGAGAGAAAACATTATTTCTGATTAATTTTATTGCACTATCATCTCTCATATATATCTCATAAAATAAATAATCCATCGAATTCAATGTCGTGTTTTAAGTCCAAATCCAATGTAGTTTAAAAACTCTTAAGAATAAGAATATAAAATCAGTGTGTCAGAAAGTCCATTGAATCCTTCAAACTGGAGACTTTCAAAACCTTAGGAAAATATTACTATATTTAATTAATTAAACTCAACAAACTTAGATGTGAAAGCATATTTCTTCCACTACCTGTCTGTACAGTAATTAATAATATTAATATTAATATTTGAGAATTAAAAACACGCACAACACACACTGATCTGCCTTAAAACCCGCACCTACGGTTGATAGATTTGTAGGGTTAGGCAGCGCTGTATTTAATTAATTAATTTCATAATAACATTAACATGCTACAGCTGCGCAACCATGAATGAATCGTCCTATTCGTACGGTTTAATTAAACACAAATTTAAAATAAAAACAAAAATTAAACATTAAACATTAAACAATAAATATAAATTTATAATTTGTCCAATGTGATTATGTGAACGCACTAATTTGTTTGGATTCATATGCATATCGTGCTTAACTAACTAATCGTATTATTACTTTAACTTAATTAGTAACTATGAAAATCTTCAAAGTGAAATCATGGTCAATATTATCTAAGTTTACAATCAAATTAAAAGAAATTGAATTTACTCAAAACCCATAGTGGGGTGACAATTTTGTCACATTGTGAGTTAATATGCTTGAAAGATTTTTCAGGATTATTTTGTTTTGAATGAATATAAATATTTTATTGCTAGACAATAAGTTGGAATCCTATTGGCTTGTTTTTAAAAGTAATATAGTATAGTATTCTAAAGTATTTTTTTTCTTCATTTACCTTTTATTTTCCTCCAATGTCACTTCACTGAAATATTTCCTCAAATGAATTCTAACACCTCAAAGTTTGTCAGAAAATGTTGGAGATTATAAATACTTCGAATATGCTCAGTTGCAATAAATATGCTAGTGCGATTTAGTATCATTCGGGTAAATACATAAAAAAATAGATTTTAGTGAAGAAATAAAAATGTGGGAAATTAAACAACGGTCACTTCTTCTATATCTTCACTTTATATTTTGTTTCACTCGTAGACATTAATTGTATATTTTCAATTGATCATCTCACTATATATTATACGTATGAGTGCCACGTGAATAAAGAAAGAATGTGAAAATAGTCGGACGACGTTATTCTCCATTGTCGTCACGTCTTAGGGCGTCGATCAATGGCGGATCGTGCCTAAAATTTCAATATATTCATCGCTAAAATTTCACTTAAAAAGATTGTTAAATACCATGAAATCAAAGCCCTAATATATTCTACATTTAAAAGGCTTTCAAATAGTAGGCTGCTCATCATCATCTAATCACCTATTTGGGCGAAATTGCGTCCGAAAATTCTAAATTACACATGAAAATGTGACAAAATGATATGAAAATCAAAGCCTAATTAATATATGCCAAATTCAGAGCATTGTCAAACAGTAGATGACCCGTTTTCATCCGATCATCATCGATGTGGACACAATCGCATCTGAAATCTCATTCGAAGAACCTTAGTAGTTTTTTTGAAACGCTTAAGTTATGACTTATGATCTTACTTACAGTATCGCTAAACGTTGGAACATAAACTGAGATTTTGGTGGTGAAAATTAGTCACCTTTTGTATTGGAGAAGGATATATTGCTTGCAATTACTGTGCAAGTATTTTTCTTTTTGAAGGAATTTAATTTTATTTATTTCTTTTTGAGTGTGGAATTGATGGGTACATTTGATTCCTCACAGATCACTCATATTTGCAGATGCACCTTTTGGGAAGCACGTGACTCTTTTTTCACACCTTTATTTTCTTTTTTGCATTCCAAACTCTACGCAGCAAGCATCAATATATTCTCTCATTATTGGATCATGTTATTTTTGCTCTTTTTATTCTATATTATGTTGCACCTTTTATGTATTTTGCTACTTTATATCTTCAATATCGATCGCACATAAAGCAACAAATAATTGATCTATGTTTGAAACTCGAAGTAATGAAATTGGAAAATAAAATGCAGTAGAAAATGAAGTATTTCATGTAATTTGCCAATACATGTCATTCGACAATTTTCAAAATAAATGATATAATTTAAATAAATCAAACAAAAAGGAAATTGTTGTTTTTTTTCATAGAGCTCAACTTCTAAAACATTATACATAATTTTTTCTAGAAACTAAAAAACAGTATAATTGTAATAATTTTTATTATTATTTATACGTTAAAAAGTTAAAATAGGTAAAAATAATTACTTAAACATGAAAAGTAATTATCTCATATATAAGAAAAAAATACATCTCATTTACAAAATAAATTTTGATCATTTATTAATTAAGACCAAGGAAGTAGACTGATTCCTAATATAAAATCCCTATTTCAAAGACATAAAATAAGTTCATAGATTGGTACCACATAAATGTGTACGTTGCATTCATATAGTGAAAGAAGAGTGTCACACACGTACGATGTACCATCAAAATAAAAAATCAATCACGTACAAAATAATCACCAAAAATTCAAATCCAATAATATAAAACTATGATCGTATCTAATTTTACTGCGTAAAAAAACAAAAACGTCACCTCCCGTCACTGGTCCAACAAAAAGCTTCGAACACCTAAAAATATCGAAAAAAAATTTAAATAAAATAATATTAATTTTATAAATAGCCTAAACTTTTCTTCACATGGTTTTGAAATGGGGACAGGGTAAGATGGCTATCTTTGGATTATTCTCACTAACACCACATTGTTGGGCAGTGGGGAATCATTGTTTTGTTGATTAGTGTGGAAGTGAAGAACCCAATTCTTTAATTAAATCAAAATTGATAAAAAAAATGAAATACATAACAAATAAAAATCATGAATTTTCACTTCCAAGTAAAGCTGATAATAAATTAGTATATTTTGGGCTACAAGTGGAAGTATATTGCTAATATAGAGATGAGAAAGAGATTTGAACTTTAGCATTTCAAAGTCATCACACATTCTACGAAAAAACCCACAAAAAGCCATAGATTGTGAGAATATTTGTACGCCATTGATTTTGAGATTTGTAGCATCCCATGTCACTTGTGCTTTTGACTTCATTTTTTGTGTTTATATATGAAAAAAATTGCAATTTTTTGCAACTTTGCTTGGATGCAAACCCAAAGCTCTAAGATAAGAGCATTCATTACTTTTGAGGAATTGACCATGCAACATGCTAGTATTAATTAATCTACATATCAAATGTTGAATGTGGCCATTTTTTTTCAGCACTAATGCACCGGAATTCATCAGAACTCCGAAGTCCTTATATTGCACCCTTTTTTGTCATTGTGTGGTCTATGTTTTATTTATTCCTTCTCGTTTTTCTTTGTGTATTGGTCTAATAGCAGAGTGATTAATGTATGGGACCAAATATCTCATATATATCGTATATCGAATGTGGCATCCTTTTTCAGCACTAATGCACCAGAATCCATTAGGACTCTGAAATACTCGGTTGCACCTTTTTTTGCCATCGTCAGGTCTCTGTTTCCTTTATTCCTTATCGTTTTTCTTTCTGTGTTGGTTTAATAGTAGTGTGGTTCAATAAATGAGACCAAATATCTCAAGTTCGAATCCATCCTAACGTGATATTACACACATATTCAACCGGCCCCGATTCGAGTTGGCGGCCTAGGGGAAGAGGTGTCACATGGCTGACAAACATAATAATAAGTCCAATAAACCTTTATGATGATTATTTGCTATATTTTGCTCGTGGAAATAAAATTATTAGAAATATTGTGAAGGGAGTGACGCATGCTTCAATCAAGAAAGTTTTTTACCTTGATTGGAGTAAAGTTCTCTTTTATGAATGATGCCATTGCAAAAAAATTACCCAAAAGCACGAAAAAGACGAGAAAGGCCGTACCAGTGGCAGTGTGTCATAATTTACCTTTGAAATGGGTTGGTGGGGTAAGTAATTATGACGAGTAAAAGTTGGAATAGTAAATAAATAATAGTAATATTAATTAATTACGGTATAAAAATGAATGAATTTATGCAACCATAACGTGGGTGACCATAATTTACTTCAATAAAAGAAAAAAATGATTCATTTAAACTTTTTAAATTGAAATAAAAATGAAATGATTGTTTTATTATGAATATTGATTAATTATTAATAATAACTAATAGTTTTAGTTTTTATTTAATTTTATAAATGAAAAAATATGATTTTTAATATGACTAGCGCTCTAGCTTCCATCTAACAATGCAAATTCAAGATATAATATTTGACATTCAAATTAAGAAATACTAACAATTATTGAATATAAATTTAACTTAAATTTTAAACTAAACTAATTCTATTTGATATTTTATATTTAAAAATATTAATTTTGTTTTTATGTGGGTGACCATAATGTGGCTATTTAGCATCACTCATAAAAAATATACTCCCTCCGTCCCAGTCTAGTTGTTACGTTTTCCTTTTTGGGTTGTCCCAACGAAGTTGTTACGTTTCCTTTTTAAGACACCTTTATCACCCACACAACTTTAAATAATATATATTCCTATCATCACTTTACATTACTTCTCAACTCTTCTTGAACTCCGCGCCGAAAAGAAACGTAACAACTAGACCGGGACGGAGGAGTATATATCTTTTCTTTCTTGTATTGATAGCTGATAAGCCCCTTTCCAATAGTACATTA
This sequence comes from Salvia sclarea, assembly GCA_036873715.1. Lineage (NCBI taxonomy): Eukaryota > Viridiplantae > Streptophyta > Magnoliopsida > Lamiales > Lamiaceae > Salvia > Salvia sclarea. The sequence goes on from JAYJMF010000080.1 coordinate 1,468,288, forward strand.
TCCACAGCCAAAGGTCTCACCTACACTGTCAAAAACTGCTGCATTGGCTGCTTATACAATTGGAATCATGTAAAAAATTTCATTTTCTTGTTTTTCAGATTTTACTTGTCTTACATTTCTGGCACAAATAATAATGGTACAAATGCTTGATGATGGGGAAGTTTGATTAATTTTTTTTAACTTACTCTGTCACATTTGCATTGGCCATCATTTTTTTCACACAAATTAAAATGTATTTTATTTAATAAATAAAGTAATACTCAATAAAGTAATACTCCCTCCGTCCCGGCTATGTTGAGCATTTTGCTTTTTGGCACGAAAATTAAAAAAAATATGCTGAAAAATAGTGTGTAAAGTGGTGGTATGAATATATATTATTTAAAATTGTGAGAGATAAATGAGTTCCAAAAAAAAAAGACTAAGTTAGTTGGACGATCCGAAAAAGAATATGAACCAAGTTAAGCGGGACAGACGGAGTATAGTGTTACTAGTTTGTGTTTTAATTAACGTTTTGGAAATGGGTCGATATAATTGGAACATATCGAAGGAGAAAATGGATCAATACAAATGAGACGAAAAAAATAATTTTCTTTTTTTGGTTGGAAAAAACCATGCTCTAGTATGCCTGCAAGTGTACGTCAAGGGTCACATGGAAAAAAAAATTGAGTAGATATGTATAGTGATGTATGGAATTTGATCACTTTTAACTTATTCAGAACTTTGTGGAAGTTGATTATTATTCTAGAAACAAGTTGATAGTCCGAATCATTACTCAAAACAAGAGAAAGATTATACTAATAATTTTGTGAATTTGAAGTGGATTCATGACAAGGTGTCGTTCTCTACTACCATTAAGCTCAACTTAATCAAAGTTTTTTTTTTTATGTATTTCAATTGTAATGATGTATTTAAAATAAAATCATCAAAAACAAGAATCTGCTCACAAATACAACTATAAATGGCGAGACCAAGAAACGTTTATGGGTTCCTTCCTATAGATGACACACTTACATGATTTCGTTACGTGTCGAAATAAATTAACACATATAAAAGCACATGTCACAATTTATTTTCCACAAAATTCTAAGAATGGATCAGTGTGACTGTGTGAGTCCAACTCTGACTCTGAGTTTTTTCACCCATTAGTGGGGATACAAATAATCTTAAGACGTGACAATTCACAATTCACACCCTACTAATAATCAACATTCAACCAACCATATATGAAAATAAATTCAATAATGGTTTCAATTTTTCAAAGTGGGGGCAATTAATTCGAAATAAGATCTATACATTGTTGCGATGAGAAAACCTCGTGGAATGTCAGGGTTTTGGGGAGTTGTGTGTTGGATAAGGCTGACAATGATTTTCAAAAGTGAATAGTGCATTCACACAAGACATGAGGTATAAGCCAAAAAAAAACCCAAAATGCAAAAGAAATGAAATAATCAAATAAATGCCCCATAATAATTATAAGTAAACAAACCCCATATGCATTAATTTCCAACCTCCCATTTCAAGCATTATGATAGAGAAAATGACACACAACTAATCATCCTATCATCCAATGCCATTGCCATCCACAAATCATCAAATATTCAAATTAAATCTGTACATACACCAAGATAGTAACATAATACTAGTACACTAATAATAGTAGCACCAAATTTAAAATTTAAAAAAAGAAAAATTAAAAAAAGATAGAAACTAGTAACAAAATTTTTTATCCTGGGAGGATTGTACTAGAGGTTTAATGATTTGTACATTGCCACCAGAATCTGATTCTCCCGCCGGTATATTAACATTTCAAAAGCACCAATAATTATTATTCATCTTCATTTTTTTCTTCTTTTTTTTCCCTTCTTTTTTACTGCGATAGTAATAATTAATTACCACGAAAATCAACAGCTCAACGCCTCATACTTCACCGGAATCGGCCGGTTGAAACCCGCCTGCGCCAGCAGGTTTCCGACAACCGCCAAATCCCGGCAGAAAACGCCTTGGAAAACCGACGGCGGCGGAGTTTTAATCGCCTTACTCTCCTCGGCCGCCGCCGGCAATGCAGGAGGCGGCTGCGGAGCCGCCGCGGCCGCCTTCTTCCGCAGCTTCTCCGCCGCCTCCTCGTCCAATATCGCCGACATCACACTAGTATAGCCCCTTTGCACCAATCTATACAGCAGCAACGACGACATTTTCGCGCGATCACGGACAGAATCGACGTCCTTCTCGTCCGCGAACTCGCACCTCTCGATGAAGCTCGACGATTTATCCGGCTTGTGCTTCAGCGTGAGGAGGAGATGCGCCCGTTCGAGCTCCGATCGCGAGCAGCCTCGCCTCAATCCGATCAACGCGTAGTAATCGACATTCCCTGTTTCACCGGCCGCGACGCGCTGCTTCAGCTGCGAAATCTTCGTCGCCAACGAGCACAATTTCCCGGGGATTTCGCGATATTGCACGCTCTGCCGCTTCCAGATCGGCCCCGGGAGCTTGCGGTCGCGGAGGATAGAGTTGTAGAGCAGCTTCAGATGCTCGAGATCGTGGAGGCTGTCGGGGAGGCACCGGATCGCCTCGAATAAGCCGGCTCGGACGGTTAGGGCGTCGATGCACGAGGTGTCGAGGGCGAGGGCGCGGTTGCAGTCGGCGATCGCCTCCGCGAGGCGGCCGGCGGAGCGGAAGGCGGCGGCGCGGTGGACGTAGCACTCGGAGAGGAACCCCTGCGGCGCGCCGCGGCGGCCGTCGAGGATTTTGGAAAAATGGCGGATCGCCTCGGCGTAGAGGCCGGCGTCGAGGGCGGCGATCGCGGCGGTCTTGCGGCGGATTAAGAGCTTGATGTGGCAGAGGAGGTGCGAGATGCTCTCTGATTCCGTCTTCGGCGGGGTTTGGGGCTGGCTGTTGTTGATCAGATTCTCGCCGGAGGAGCGAGGAAATTTGTTGAAGGAGAAGATGTCGTCGGAGAGGGAGATGCTCTCGCGGCGGAACGCGGCGGTGGCGAGGCGTTTTCCGGTCTGGAGCAGCACCATCGCCTCCTCCATTAATCCGAGATGGCAGCATGCTTGCCCCAATACAGAGTACCTGTTCGACAAAATGCGTCAGTGAAACTGAGGCGACCAAAATCCAAAACCGAATCGAAATCTGATTAATTGATGAATGGTGAAGATGATTAATTAAATCTCAGCATAGAAATCGACGAATTTGACTTTTTATTTTAACAAAAACGAGTGGATTAGGTGAGAATTCATTAATTGCGAACAGCTCGCTTCGCGTAAAATTCAAGCATTCATCGCTGCTACCATAATTATTCAACATTAAACAATCATATTTTAAATTTTAGCCACACAGAGAGAAAGAGAGAGATGAAGGATTGGGGAAATTTACCTCCATTGCCCTTCCTTCTCGACGTTTTTACACAATCCAGCCATGACTTTCTTCTTCAAATCTGAGACGGAGAAGCACTTGAACGCCGCCGCCTCGTCGCCGCCGCCGCTCAGCGAATCTCCGCCGTAGGAGGAGGAGGAAAGGAGCTTGACTCGCTCTCGCGAGAGCTGATTCGAGGAATTATCCGACGAGCCGCTCGACGACGAATCGTCGGAGGCGACCATCTTCAAGCTCGGAATATACTCCTGCAGCATATCCGCCACCTCCTTGAACCGCCGCAGGTGCAGCAAGCACCGCGCCTTCAGCTCCAGCGCCACCTCCATCCGCGGCGCCAGCGCCAGCGCCGCCTCCAGCAGCCCCAGCGCCGCCGCAATCTCCCCCTGCTCCTGCGTCGCAATCAGCATCCTCGCCTCCCTCACATATCTATCCACCATCTGCAATCCATCAACACCGCGATTCATCAATATCAACACAAAATCAACACATAATCAAAAAACAACAAAAATTGAGGAGTTATCGAGGAATTTCTACCTTTTTGTTGGTGAGCCACCAGTGCTTCCTCTCTCCGCCGGCGAATGACGGAGAAGCGACAGCCATTGACGGATTGCAGTAATCGACCATTGAATTAGCTGATTTCCTCTTCAAATGCGGGCGAGAATCATAGTATGTTTGAAGTCGGAAATGCTCTCTCTCACCGCGTGGAGAGGCGATTTGAATCGGAGAGATATTTTAGAGAGAGAGAGAGAGAGAGAGAGAGAGAGGAGTGAAGAGGAGAATAGAAGGAATGGCTTTAAACAAGGTGAAGTGCCAGCTTTGACCTGAGGGAAAGCTTTGATCCTTCTACTTCATCGCTGGCGACCAGATTCTCTCTCTCCCAACTTTTAGAGTGAGAAACCTATATTGCTTGCTTACTCTACGCGCCCTATTTTTTTTATTTTCTTTTAATATTATTTTTAATTTTTGGAAAAAAATAATTTCAAATTTTATAAGCCAAATAATAATAATAAATAATA
>JAYJMF010000080.1:1481994-1494606 GCA_036873715.1 Salvia sclarea
GTTATTAGGTAAATAAAATGAAATGATATGGATAAAAATGGATAATGCTTTTACCATAAATGGAAAAAGGAAGGATGAGCCTATATTTCAGGGACGGATGAAAAAGGAAAGTTGGGTCTATATATAGGGGACGGAGGGAGTATAATTTTTTTTTAAATACAAATATTTTTATAATGATGGGGCATAATGACATTGAGAAAATTGTGGAATTCTGGATTTCATCCGCCTTTTCTACCCTCAACAGTAAAACATCAAAATTGCAGGAGAATTTATTTTAATTTAGAAATAATGTACAATTATTATTTGTTCTACAACTACACAAATTAAATATCTAGTAAATTTTCTACATATATATTTACAATATGGTAATATAATAAAATAATATTACATCTTTTATCTTTAGAATTTTTTGCAAAACAAACGTTCGAACAGCTTTTAATAAAATTGCTTGAAAATTCATTAATTTAAAATATATATATATATCAGAAACATTTACTATATCTGATAAAGTCGCATCACCATAATCAGCGACTTCTCCCATTTCCATTTCTACAGCGAAAAAGCTGAATAAAACCCCAACCTAAAACCCTTTCCTCCGCCGAGAGCTCCATTTACCATTTCACCAAAATCATGGCGAATCCCAGCCGTCGATTATCCGCCGGAGCTTCTTCTCTGGCGCGGATTTTCTCCGCCAAACCTAGGGCGCCGACGGCGGCGCAGCCGATCAAACAGGAGAGCGCTGCGCCTCCGCCGCCGCGGCGGCAGCCGAAGCAACAGGACTTCACTTTGTACCGGAAATTGACTGCGCTGGGGGCTACCGAAGGAGAGGTGACGAGCGCCATTGATGAGTACTCAAAGGAGGGTAAAATCGTCAAAAAAGCTGAGCTGGAGAGGTGTATCAGAGACTTCCGCAGATTCAAACGATACCGCCACGTCGTTGAGGTTCGTAGATTTTCCTGTGTGATTTTTCGCTTGCAATGCATTTTCGAAACTGAACATTTGCGAGGAGTTGTGAAGATCTAATTGATGAACATTTGTAGAGATTATGCTGTTGCTATTTGCCGGTTGAATTTCATCAATTAGCTTCATTTCTGTTTCTGTAGTTATATTTCGATTTTTGCATGATAAATTCTCTGATTCAACAGATTTTAGGCGATCTTTATGGTATTGATTTGTAGATATTGTGCTGTTGCTATTTGCAGGTTGAATTTCATTAATTAGCTTCATTTCTGTTTCTGTAGTTGTATTTCAATTTTTGTATGATAATTATTTCTCTGATTCAACAGATTTTAGGCGATCTTTATGGTATTAATTTTAGAGATTGTGCTGTTGCTATTTGCTGGTTGAACTTCATTAATTAGCCTCATTTCAGTAATTTCTCGAAAAATGAAGTTATTGCATTTTAGAATACTGATATGTTTTGTTTGAAGATGATTATGGAGATTTAGGCAGCATTGAATCTTAGAGTAAATTAGGTTACTAGGCAGCTTCTGCTGCAGCAGTCTATGGAAAATTGAGAAGCCAATACTTACTATAGATGCTTGATGTGTTGAAGATGAAAGCATGATTATACAATTCTTAGGCTGTGTTTACATTGAATGATATGATGGATAGGTAAAAATAAACCAAGCTAATCATCCATCATTTACTTTGATGAATTGAACAATTTAGAACTTAAATGACCATCTTATCCTTCAAACAAATGATCCTATATTTTATCAATTTTGTATTCGAACCTTTTGATGCTTCTTCTCTATCTGCTTTTATGTCACTTTTAGAGTTCTAAGGCTGTTCGTCACGATGCAATTGTGTCTTGGTTTGTAGTGATTTTGTAGGAAGAAATAAGCCGATTGATTTCGGTTTTAGTATCCTCTTTTTCCTTTCATTCATGTGGATATTGTGTACGAGTTGAGACGATTTCTGTTGTGCATCACACATCCAGGTTGGGAAGTGGATGGCTCAGAAGTTTACCTTCAAGCAGAAAGATGACGCGATTCATCTGGAAGCGATCGCGAAAATTAAAGGCATAGCTGCAGCTGAAGATTACTTCAACGAGCTGCCTCCACCTAAAAGGGCGAAATCCACGTGTGGAGCACTTCTGAAGTGCTATTGTATCGAGAAGATGAGTGATAAAGCATTAGATCTCTTTGACAAAATGGTCGAACAGAAAATGACAGACACGCCTCTGCCTTTCAACCATCTCATGATGATGCATTTACGGCTGGGAGAGCCGGAGAAGGCGATACACCTGGGAGAAGAGTTGAAGAAGGCGAACGTTCAGCCCGACACGTCTACGTACAACTTGTTGATGAGTAGCTACTCACGCTTGAATGATTTGGAGGGAATGGAGAGGGTTTTCAAGGAGATGACGGAGAGTAACAAGAATCTCGTGAATTGGACGACGTATAGTCACTTGGCGAATATCTACGTCCAAGCCGGAGAGCACGAGAAAGCCCGGTCGGCTCTGGAAGCTCTTGAGAAGGAGATGCGTGCCAAGGAACGCGATGCATACCATTTCATGATCAGCATATACGCTAAAATGAATGATCTCGACAACGTCCGTCGCGTTTGGAAGTCTCTGAAGTCGGACCGTAGCGTGATTTGGAACACGAGCTACCTGATCATGGTCCGGACTCTCGATAATCTGGACGACATGGAGGGATTGAAGGAGTGCTTCGAGGAGTGGGAGAAGGTTTGCTCGAGCTACGACGTTAGGCTCGCGAATACGGCGATCGGAGCTTACCTGAGGCACGACATGCTTGAGGAAGCCGAGGCGGTTATTCAGAGCATGCTCAAGAGATCGAAAGGTCCCTTCTTCTACGCCTTTGAGATCTTGATGAATTTCTACCTCAAAAAGCACGATGTGGCGAAAGCTATGAAGATCATGGAGACGGCCACGTCCAAAGCCGTCGACGACGAGTGGAAACCTACACCGGACACGGTAGACGGATTCCTGGACTACTTCAAGGGCGAGAGCGACGTGAGTGGTGCCGAGGAATTCTACGAGTTGATGAAGAGGATCAACTGCGTCGACACCCATTTTTACGAGTCGTTGCTTCGGATCTACGACGGGGCCGGGCAGAAATTGAGCGACGTGCGCGCGAGGATCGAGAGCGACGGAGTCGATATGAGCAGTGAGCTCGAGGAATTGGTTGAAAGCGTTTCTCTTTGAATGAAAAAATGCAGGCAAATTATGTGTTCCTAAAAAGCCTCTCTCAACTGTAATGTGTAATGCAATCACGAATAATAATTTATGTATTAACTAAAGTTGCATTTTTTTGCATGTTTCATTATTTTGTATGTGGAATATGAGATAATAAAAGCTTAAATCGGCTGCCTAAATTAATAAGAAATAATCCATAATATACCAATAATGCCCCAACTAAAAAAAAAGAAACAAATAAATGATATTCTTTCGTTAAGACGTGGCTTTCTTCCTAGATTGTTTGCAGCGCTACAAATGCAACTTGTATACAAAGCAAAGGGAACCAAAATAAGAAACAAAATTTGAAAAAGAAGTGAAAAGCTAAGCCAAATAACAGGTTTGTACAAATCGATCAAATGAAGCCTTGAACATCCAAAGGCCGGCAACGAGAGCTCCATTCTACAAGAACGAAAATCGACTCTCAATCATACGACGCTTTCCTTGATTATATCAGATAGTTTTATCCTACGCTATCACAAAGCACTCTACCTCCGTTTTTCTTATTCCGATTTCAGGGTGATGTCTGTGATCCCGATGGCGGCCTTAGGGCGATAATGCTCGTCTGTGTCAGCCTCTTCGATTTCCTGATCATCGACAATCATAGAGTGAGGAAAATCAAAAAATTCTTGCAAGAGAGCAGGGATAAGTCATTCACCTGGACAACGTCTTCACCCTTTATAACACGTCCGAATACATTGATTTTCTCGTTTAGGTCGGGAATAGGTGCTGTTGTGATGAAAAGGTCGAACCCCCCACCATCGGGTTTCGTCTTGGAAGTGCCCAGCATAAAGGCTTCGTGCTTCAGGCTATAAAAACACAAGAAGTTTAGCAGATATCGTTTTTTCAAGAATAAGTCGACTCTGAGATCTGGCATAAGGCAGACCTAGTATCGAGCTGATTGTAATGCTTTCCCCGGGAAGTCCAATCCTCAGTAGCTCCGGGTCGATTAACATCGCCGCCTTGGATTACAAAGTTCTTTATTACTCGGTTGAAGAGCATTCCTTTGAAGCGGCCATTCTGGCTGCAAAAACCATACCGAGATTTCAGAATATCTTAATCAGCAAACAACTATAATAGGGAATTTATAGTAATTTATTTGTCGAGTAATCAGCAGGAAACATACCACGCCTGAACAAATTCATAAACAACTTCCGGAGAGCCTTCCTTGTAGAGTTCAACAGTAAACGAGCCTTTTGAGGTTTGTATTACCTGTCAACGCATGTGTAAGCATATTTTGGGAAAGACGAAGAAATAATAGAAACTGTTTGCGACATCAGAACAAAAACTTTGCCATTAATGGAAACTGTTTAGGACATCAAAACAAAAACTCTAAGCAAATATTCAGCTACAAAACAGTGAGATGTATAATAGATAAATAAATCATAAAAATCTTACTATATCATGAAAATATTGAATGTGATGAAACTATCGTTTTGGGAAGTTAGATCACCGATCAGTTATAAATTAATCAGCAGATGTATTGTTTCAAGAAACTTACAGCATATTTGGGGATATCCATTTTCTTTGAATCGCCAAACGAACTATCATGCTGCAAAAATAGCCAAAAAAACACAATTTCAGAAGAAAATGGTAGCAAATAAAGAGAGTAGCATAATTGATGCATCTGATTTAGGAAGGAAGCTTGCAAGATGCTTCTCACATCAAGAAAAGATAAACCCTATGACCATATAATCAGCAGCACTGCCACAACTTCAATCTTCAACGTAAAATATAATTGCAGAAATCGATTTACATCAACCATACCTCTGCATTTGAGAACGTATCCTCCACCGGATATGCTGACCTGGGGAAGACAAACAAACGAGGTAAAAGAAACAATGCAACGATCATTTATAAACGTTATTTTTCAGCAGAATGAATAAGATATATGGATCACAAATCCTTCAACAAACATTCTAATTTGAACTTATTTCTAAATATTCAATTTTCCACTGATCCAATGAATACTATTGATTCAACAAGTTTGATTGGTTAATACGAGTCAATTTTCTGTTACGACAAATTGATGAAACAATAGCAGGTCCAATAGCTGCAATAGTTATAACAAAAACTGAAAAAATGTCACGATTATAAAAAATATCAGAATATGTTACACAACTTATATTAACTGAATTTAAATAGAAGTTCAAGACTTCATGGACATCAAGTGGTCGATTTCGGTCTTAAATCAACACGATCTCACGAAATTTACTCATCCTTTGCATTCAATTGAGAAATACCAATCATAAAAAGGTTCATGAATTTGCACCCCATCATTCAAAAATATACACTAATGACATAAATAATCAACATAAATATCTGTGGAAAACGACAGAAAATCGAAGGAGAAGGCAGAAATAAGACCTCTGAGTCCAGTGTCTGTACGAAGCGAAGAGAAAAAACGCCATGACAACAACAACGAGACCGTAAATAGCAATCGTAACAGCACTGACTCGGCTCGGCCCCTTCTTCTTCTTACTCTGCTGTAAAAGAGCTTGAGGTTTGATCCTCGCCATTGATGATCGGTCAAAAACTTCAAATCTCAAGCTCTACCACAACAAAATCGCGCATCAACAACTGAAATTTCCAGAAGCAATCGGCAGCACACAAACAAAACCTAAGATTCAACTTCAAAAACACATCGAAAACACCGAAATTCAACAATCCTACCTCAAATCCACGCCGAATTAATCCGCAATAAAGCAAAATCAATCACTATAAACTTCGGAAAGTCTTAAACATCTAGAACCTCACAACTGCAGCGAGTAATACAAGCTGAAACTAGTCCAAATTGAAGAAAATAAACCGCGAGAATTGATTAATCGGCGAGGAAATTAAGGATTTGCGGAATTCAAACGAGGAAAAATACCTGATCCTGATCTGCGCTAGGGCGAAGAGAGATGAATAAATTCCTCTGGATTATCTCCGAACAAAATTATCGGCGAATTCCGCAGTCGAAGAGGAAAATTGGTGACTGCCTTAAATTCTACTTCAAAATTTTGTTCGTTTCTTTTCGCCTTTTTCACTGTAGAGAAATCGAAGTTCGCATAATAATATAATAAAATTAGAAAATTCGAAATTATGGAATGAATGAATTCAAAGTGTTTTATATCTACGGGCCAGCTAATTTTCAAAATTCATTTTTTTGTTTTTTAAAAATAAAACAGCTAACATTTGCTAATACGACGACGTTCTGTTTCTCAAAAGTAGAATTCCACGTTTTCTACCTAATCCTCACTTTAAACCTTTTCTACATTTATTTCAAAAAAGTTGACTCAATGAATTATGAACTTCTCGAAAACATTAAATTAGCATTATTTCCAAAAGTATAAAGGATTTCTTGATTTAACTGTACTATATTAAAATTGTCACATGCTATATATTTTTACAATATCTTAATTACTATCATTTTTCCAAAAAAAAAAAAATCTGTTAGATATGCTTTTTTGGTTACCCGAAGCCAATATTTATGGATGTTCCGATTTCGAAATAGCTAATTTTCAAAAGTATTGTGAAAGAACAAAAAATTCCAACGATTTACCATAATCAAGAATAGAATAATTGAGAGAAGAAGAAAATTCAAATTCAGGATTCTGAATTTTCTTGATTAGTGAAGAAGTCACGTAGAAACGTTTTTTTCAATGCGAGGGAATATATTCTTCACAATATTCAGCTGCACTAAATATATATATATATTGAAAAAAATATTCGTGGAAATTCAATTCTAGAACAATAAGCCTCTATTACAAGAACTACAAAACTCTCTCAAAGAAATTGTAACAACTACAAAAAAATATATATATAACAAAAATACAAACCAAACATTTCGATCAAGAGAAGCTGAATTTATGCAGGGAAAATTAGACTAAAAAGGCCAAAAAAAAGGAAGCCTAATGAGAAAAAAAAAAAAAAAAAAAAAAAGAGCAAAGGCTGTCACTAGTGAATGTGTGAGTGTGTGTGTGATTTTCAAGCTTTTAACCTAAAGATTTTCCATAGGGATGAAGTTTGCAGTTCTGGTCGTTGTCGAAAGCCGATGCCCGACGATGAGGGAGAGGCAGAGGGCCACGACGGAGAAGAAGAGAGAGAACGTCGTGGCGAAGTCCCACGAGCTGCCCTGAGATGCCCCGGTCAGCCCGGAGCCGCCCGCTGGTACGAAATCGAGAAGAATCCAATCACAGTTTATCGAGTAGTGAGCGGATCCGTGCCATGGCTTGCCTTCCTCCGGGTACCAGAATGCAGCCGACACCTTGCTTGTTTTCCCGATGGTGAACTGAGCATCCTGTTTTTGAGCCATTCAACGTTACAACTTGCGTTCTATTCTATATTTTGATTAGGAAACGATGCACTAGATCGCGTCTGAGTTTTCAGTGTATACCTGCTGAAGATGATCCTTAGTTCTCAGAGGTCTCGAAAATTCAAAATAGTAGGTTCCGTCTTGACCTTCTGATGCGTACGGGCTGTCTTCCTTTATAAGGCCTGATCGAATAGAAGGTTCTCTAAGCATAGATACATTAACAAAGTATGACTCTATAGCGACTTTTGCTTTCAAAAACACACCATGTGATAATGAAAGTCGACACGTTCCAGTATAAATCTTTGAAATTCAGATAGAAAACAGTGACACACATAAATCGGTGTATGTGCAAATAATGCAACTGTAGAAAATAGACTAATATAGAATAAAACTTATCCGGTTAGCCCACCTGAATGGTCAGTCAAGCTACTGTGCCACCATGATCCTTGCCAGTCGTTCTGTGCTGTGGTGTCGTTTTCTGATATAAATGGAATAGAAGACGCACGTTGAGACTAGATTAGTTTATTTAAAGATTGCCATAACAGTTTCACAATTTAAAGACGATGCCACACTGTTATGAGAAAGTCGTTTAATTCGAGAGATTTTTTTTTTCTCATTTAGTTGGATGAAAGATACTGAAACGAAGTCATATCATAGAGATGGGTAAATTGCTACCTAAGAGCTATAGATTTGAAGTTCAAACAAAATATTAGTGAAAAATGCACATTCTTTCGTTGACTCGAGGGATTTAATCCAAGTTTGTTCCTAGAGATGGTATTATTCTCTTTATACATCTTCATAAACACGACAAAATCTGATTATTAATGAGTTGCAATCTGGATTTTGGTGCAGCTAAGTAAATGCAAAACCCGTAAGCATAAAAAAGCAAGTACAAAAATACCTGACGGGCCAAGGCCATCAAGATATCGACAGTGAGGATTCCAAGCATAAAGATCAATCAAATTTCCGAACCTGTCAGTTGAGATGATAACATAACACAAATATTAATGTACATTAAACAACAAGCTCAAATATGATTCCAGATGTGTACATACATATATGTCTATATATAAATGTATATTTGAGTAGCAGAAAAAATAGGTTACCTGTCACCTCCATATCCTTGCCTGTTGTCGACAGGATTTCTGCCATAGAGTCTTCCAGGAATAGCATTTCCAAGCGAGAAGTGCATAATATCAACTTCATACCCTCGACAAGTCTTGTTCGTACACGTATTTGGTCCTTCCGGGCAGCCACCCATCTTACATTACACGGAGTTCTCAGTTCAGAAACGGAGGCATTGAAAGAAAGTAATAGGATTGCCAAAGAAGAACCAAGTTGTCGGGAAAATCGCAGTAGACTTACTCTATGGTAGGTTGCATTTTCACCAATTTGAAACATTAGAGCAACGGATGCACATTTTTTGCCGTCTCTGCTCCAGACAAGATCACAAGAAACAGCGAAATGGAGTTAAAAATCAACTTCTACCACAAAATTACCAAATTACCAATCATAAGGTCTCTAAGAAAATCGAGATCATAATCTTAAAACAAACATGAAAATTGAGATCATAATCTAATCTTAGATGACTACAGTTTAAGGCTACTGCGATTAAGTGTTAAGACCCTCACTCTAATCTGCAAGTTCTCCTTCGAATTTCGACACACGAGCTTATTTTGGCATTTCACAACTAAAATGGCATATCATAACTACAGTGAGGTAAACAAGTGAATTACAGCACAATAATTAGGGCAAAAAATGGCATCAAAGATCAACTAATAAAACTCGTGAAACTGTAACTGCAAACTCATGATCCAAAACCACAAGCAAAATCGACACTAAACAACATCATGCAATAGAACAACAAAATCCTAACACAATCAAACCACTCTCCATCATCAAATCAACTAAAAAACCTTAGAATCGATCAAAATCAACTAAAATTCTGCAATATAACAACAAAATCCAAACACAATCGAACCACTCTCCATCATCAAATCAACTCAAAAACTCGATCAAAATCCACTAAAATTCCAGAAAAAAATCCAGAAATCGTACCCTTGCGCGTACGCGTAATTTCCACCAATTTGCACCATAAAATACGCCTCGTTCCCATCATGCACTGACTAGAACGAAAAGAACACCTCACAAATCAAAAAATCCAACACAAAAATCAAAAGAGAAAAATATACAAATCAATTTCGAGCTGGAGCTGATACCTTGAGAGTCAATTTCCCAGCATTATATTCCTTGTCAGCATCTGGATCAAGAGCAGGCAATAGCGCGTAATCCGAGGCGGCGACGCCGCTCCAATCGTCGACTTTTCCGTCGACGGTGATGACGCCGGGCCGGAATTCGGAGCGGATTCGGATCCCGGCGGCGCCGGAGTCGCAGTGCCACGGCCCGTGCTCCTCGTGCGAGCTGATTCGGGACGGGCCGAGCAACAATGCCGCCATGAGAAGAAGCCCGAGGGCTCGAGGTGGAAGAAGCATCGCAGCGTTGAAGGAAGAAAATTCAAAAAAGGGGGAAAAATGAGAGATGGATTTGGACTTGTGCTCTGCTTTAGCTGAAGTAGTTTTTTAGTTTTATTATTATTACAACTGCTTAGGCCGTTTTCCCTTGAATTTTCCTTTTAATATTTAAAAAATATGTTTTCAATTTATGTTTATATTATGGAAAGACAAATCCCATCTTTTAAAGGTTTTTATAATATGTCTCGAATCATGGAATCCGGCGACGAGGTGATGAGTAATCTGATGGCATTTTTGGTTAGGTGTACCTCTTTTCCACGTCATTTTATAAAACGACATCGTCCGAAACGGAGATAGTATTATCAAAAGTCGGGAAAGGTGTGGAATAGAGGGTATTTGAGGTGTCGGCGGCCGGGAATTAGGAAATTCGGCTTGATTGAGCCAATGGCGAATTATTTGAATTTAGTATAATTGTAGTAGCGGTGAGCAAGATCATGTAGCACGAGGATTATAGATCTAACTTATGATCACTACTAATTCATGCAATGGCTTTAATTATATTGAGATAAATTGAAGTGATGAATATAACTCAACGACCTTGTTGATTTACATATAGTGAGAAAGGGTTATCGTATTCCTCATCACTTCTTGTCCCATTTCGATCTTCATCATCTCCTCCGCGGACTAAGGTGATGTTATGCATCGAATTCGTGCTATCGTTTTGAACGCTCTTTGTTTCTCCGTTGGCCTCGTATTTCTCCTGCAGTTGGAGTGCCATTTCTAGGCTCCAGAGGACGTCGCCCATGGAGGGGCGATCAGTGGCGTGAGTGGCCAAACATTTTGCCGCCGTGTCGACGAATTTTGCGAGGGAATCGGGACTGATGGTTCCTTTAAGTTGAGGATCAATGATGGCTTCCATTGTCCCACTTGTAACGTTCCTGGCCGCCCAGTCGGCTAGGCTGACTTGCTCTTGCGGCAAGTTTGGGCTAAGGGCCGGCCTAGCGCACAACACTTCGAATAACACGACTCCAAATGAGTACACGTCGGATTTTTCAGTCAATTGTTGGGTGCTGAAGTATTCAGGGTCAAGATAGCCGAAGCTGCCTTTGACCATGGTGCTGACATGACCTTTATTGATCGTGGGGCCCGTTTTGGAGAGCCCGAAATCGGATACCTTGGCAACCCATTTGTGGTCAAGGAGGATGTTCGTGGTCTTGACGTCCCGATGGATGATTGTGTACTTGGCTCCTGTGTGGAGATAATGAAGCCCCCGGGCTGAGCCGATGCATATTTGAAGCCTCTCGTCCCATGCTAGGACCGAGGTGGTGTCATTGCCCTTGTAGAGATGCTCTCTCAATGTTCCACGCTCCATGTAATCATAAACTAAGATCATTTCTCCATTATCCTCACAAAATCCAATTAGTGATACTAAATGTCTATGTCTTAGCCTTGACAACAACTCGATTTCGGTTTGGAACTCATTCACTCCCTGGCCTGAATACGGGTTCGATCTCTTGATCGCCACTTCAGTCTTACCATCAATCACGCCTTTGTATACCTTCCCAAAACCACCGACTCCGATGACATTGGACTCGTCAAAGTCGTTGGTGGCATTTGTGATCTCAACTAAGGTCAAGTAGCGGCAGTTGCTAGCAGCGTCCGTTGATATGGTCACCAATTGGGTATGATTTTTGCCCATGCCGGATGATTTCGTCGTATTAGTGTTGGAATTCCAAGAGACTGGCAACCAATTAGTCCCCGAATCCCCACCCGCGGCCGCCCTCCTTTTCCTACGATAGACCACACATACCACTGCCGCTGCGATCCCAACCGCAGCGGCCCCACCCGCGCCAAAAGTTATGATGATTTTGGAGTCACCCCCTTCAAAATCCTTAGGTCCCATCTTATGGCCTTCATTGTACTTCCTCATCAAGTCCGACATCATCGGATTGGGCCCGGCCAGGTTCGTCTCGAAATTGTTACTCAACTTGAATATCTCCAATCCATTTAAAAGAACATCCATAAACTGGGGCCTTGTTTTATTAGTAGGAACTAATGATACCCACAACCTAGTAGCATCGGTTGTGTTCTCAACTAGAACAACATAATCCTTCCTAATAGGTGTGGCAATGGCACCAGTCAAACCAAATAAGTCCACCTCATGAGCCGCGGTCAAGTTATTTATCATCACATCGAAAACTCTTTGGTTGACCCTATCCATCTCCGAGTCGCACCAATGGAACCTAACGAGGTACATAAAACCGGCATCAATCTCGAATATCCATGTCAAACTCGAGACCCTGTTCACGTCCACGTATTGCCCCATGGACCTATAGGTCTTGTACACGTCCAATGGCGCCGTGTACGGGGGCAAATCCTTGTACCCCACGGTGACATTGGCCTGCAAGTAAGGTTGTAGATGAATCAACTCGATTTGGTATTTGATTCGAGATTTTGATATTCGTATTCGAAATTTCTTTATTCGAATTCGAATACAAATACGAAATCGTGAATATTCGATTTGGTAAAAATAAAATAAAAGGACAGTTAAAAGTAAAACAGAGAAAGAAATACAAGAAAGAGTTACCTAAAATAAAAGAGAATAATAAAAAAGGAAAAGGAAAAGGAAAAAGAATAAGTAT
>JAYJMF010000080.1:1506514-1544242 GCA_036873715.1 Salvia sclarea
TCGCTCGACTCATGGCTTAGAATAGGAGCGGCAAACAATTGGCCTAACGTTAGGCCGGCCTAACGCAAATATTTGTCATATTCAAATAGTCTCGATGCCATTTGGGCCTTAACGCGTGAGGATAATTGGGCCGCATTTGACAGCTGTGTTGGCCCATCTAATCCGGCCTATTCTGCCACCTAATCCATCCAATTTTTATGATTTCCTACGTGTTTTTTTTCCCTCTATTTCCTATTTATATTGCTGTCAATCTTTATAATAATTCACCAAGTCAAAATTCCAACTTTATTTTTTTCTGGGTAATTAGTGAAGAATAGTCATAGCCAATCTTTGATTTAGGCATTTTACTGAAATATTCAACGACATTTTGTCGCTTCATAAATCACAAAAAAATGTAAGAGCTACTATATTGTATACAACCTCCATTCTAATTATATAGGCTCTATTTTTTTTCTTTTTTTTTTTTCTTTTCGGATGTCCGAAATATGTAGTTTTTCATTTATTAGTATGACTCTATTTAATCTAATTCACATAAGTTTTAATTCAACAAAAACATAAACATGTAGTGCGCACGTCAAGATGGAGCTTATATTTGCATTTTCAATAAAAAAAACTGTTGATCAGATCACAAATTGTACTTTCGAAAGTACAAAACTACATTCAAAAGTGGAAAATTAAATACACGAACTACAATATTTTGCTTTTAAAGCCATAGAGAACTAATTGAACCGGGAGAATTAAAAAATATCACTAACCTTGAGTTCCAATTACAATAAATTAAAATCTACTTAAAATTGTCGTTTGACGAAAACAAACTTGAGCTCCAATTAAAAAAAAAAAAAAGATAATTCACGTATACAGTTACCAACTTTAAAACATTGGTAATTTATTACTCCCTCCAATTCAAAATATAGGTCGTTTTGGAGTTTTATAATTTTTTCAATTTAAATGTCGTTTTTGACATATCAAATATTAGTTACCCTTCTATTTAAGGTATGCATTAATGAGATCAAAGTAAATTAATTGACAATTTTTCATCTTCTTGAAGAATATGAAGTGTTTTCCATTGGAAAGTAACAAATGTATAACTAAAAGTAAATTAATGATTCATTAATTAAAATTAATTCAGATAATTTTTTAATTTATTAAAATGTGTGTCAAAGCTTAGGAAGACATATAATTTGAATTGGAGGAAGTATCGACTAAATCAATCACATGACATATATCTATACCAACAACTAATCAACATTAATTAATTAACGAAATAATAAATTCATCCCACCTAACCTAAAATACCTAATTCCATTATCCAAAAAAAAAAA
Source organism: Salvia sclarea (assembly GCA_036873715.1). NCBI lineage: Eukaryota > Viridiplantae > Streptophyta > Magnoliopsida > Lamiales > Lamiaceae > Salvia > Salvia sclarea. Next base: position 1,507,837 of record JAYJMF010000080.1, read on the forward strand.
AAAAAACATCATCGTACAAATCGGTGCGGCCCGGTCTTATTTTCGGGCTAACCGACAAAAATTGTCCAACAATTATTGCATTTTTCCCATTTCTCTCTCTCTCTGCCAGCTTAAGCTTCTTCAGACATGGATTCTCTCGATTTTATTTAGGATTTACTGCGGCCCACGTAAATTCGTATATATATTAATTTTAATGGGAGCAACGACTGAATGCGGAAAGTTCTATAACGGGGGTGGCTAAAATTATTTCTCGAATCTTCACAAACCCCCCCCTTTTTTTTAATTTCCCATTTGCTCTTTTTTTTGGTGATCATTTTTTATTTTTTCCCAATTCAAGGTTTCTGCGCGTTGTTTCCTGACTGGTACGCATTTGAATTTTTTGATTTCATTTTTCCGAGCTGCATTTGAAGTTGTTTTAACGATGATGCTGATTTGATTGTTACAGGATATATTTGATTGATTGATTCGTTTTAATCTGAGATTTTTGGGAAAATATATTCCCAAATTTTTCAGAAGCCCTAATTTGCGCAATCCGCGGTGTGAAATAGCTGTAATCGAACAGGAAATTCGGTGGAATCGGTTTGTCATTTTCATTGGCGACGTTTGGGTTGGATTTTGTGTTGTCGCTGTCGCTGAAATCTGGCAATTTGTGAAATTTTTTCGATTATTTGGGATAATAGATAGGATCTTATCATAGGAGGCCTGGTAATTTATATTTTTATTTGGTTGTTGTTGTTATTATAATTATTGGATATTCATAGAATTGCTTGAAAATGTCGAATATGGAGCCCAAGGAGAAGGAAGTTGTGATTGATATTGAAAATGAGGCTAATAGGAATAAGGATTCTTCTTCCTCCGATTCCAAATGGGGGAAGAAATCTTTGAACAAGATTGTTAGTGGGATTTTGAATTTGAATAATTCTGTTGATGTTGCTGATGGTGGTGATGATGATGGTGATAAATCGGGGGCGAAAGAGGGTGTCGTTGGATCGGAGGAAGATCTCGTTGATGAGACGACGAAATTGTTGGGGGAAAACAAGGAGGAGGGCGAGGGGTGGCCGGCGCCCCCCCTCGAGAGGGATAACGAGAGGGAGAGGGAGAGACGAGGCGGAGGGAAAGCTAAGAAGGCTGCAAAGCCGCCACGGCCCCCAAAGGGGCCGACCTTGGATGCAGCGGACATGAGGCTGCTCAAGGAGATATCGAGGCTTGCCATCAAGAAACGGGAGAGGATGGAGCGTTTGAAGGCGTTGAAGAAGGCGAGGTCGCCCAGATTGCCCTCCTCGTTGTCGTCATCCTCATCCTCGTCATCATCAGTATGTTCGTCCGCTGCCACCATCTCAGCCATGTTCGTCACCGTTTTCTTTTTTCTTGTGCTAATCTTGCAAGGTATAATCGCCGTCGCCTTTTACTTTCATGATCTTAATTTGTTGAAGTTTGATTTGTGATGTGAAGAGAAATTAGGCCTTTGGTTTCACTATATTACAAATGTGGATTGCTTTCACAGTCTTCCCCTTTTTGTTAGGTCTAACCGAAGGAAAATGTCACAAACGTCTCGTCTTTCTGCAGCTGTTGACACTCGTATTTTCTCTCTAATCATAGGGTTTATTCGTTTGATCTTAATTTGTGATGTGAAGAGAATTTAGGCCTTTGGTTTTCACTATATCAAGCTTACAATGTGGATTGCTTTCATAGTCTTCCCTTTCTTGTTAGGTTTAAACGAAGGAAGATGTTACAAACGCTTCGCCTCTCTGCAGCCGTTGACACTCGTATTTTCCCTCTAATCAAGTAGTGTTAGGAATTTAGTACAAAGAAATGGTTAATGAAATTGCTAAAGTGATATTTTTTTCGAGTTTTATTAATGTGGATTGTTTTCAGTCTTCCCTTTTTTAGGTCTAACAGAAGGAAAATGTTACAAACGCTTCGTCTCTCTGTAGCCGTCGACACTTGTATCTTCTCTCTAGTGAAGTAGTATTAATTAGGGCAAAGAATTGGTGCTGAATACCATCATGTTGAAATGATCTTCTCTTCGAGTTTCGCTATCCAGATTCGTATCATTTAGTGTCTTTGTCCGTGTGCAGGTCTCAACTCGAGCACGAGCTCAACCTTGATAATCACGGGGGCTCCTCAACCGCAGCCAGCACCACATACGAGAGGCGTGTCGTCGTCTGTCCAGTTTTACAAAACTGGCACGTCGGGTGACGGTTCTGCACCGACTTTCTTACCTCCCAAGTGCGTTACACACGACACTCTCTCCTCATCTCATGCTCGTTGCGTAAACTTTGTTGCTCGCTTAACTCTCTCGATTGTTAATTTTGTCGGTGCAGGTCTAGATAATCGCCCTCTGTTACGAGTCTCAGTCTCAGCTGGCTGGAACGAGAACGAAGATGAGGATGAAGACGACGATGAGCGTAACCGGTAAAGGGAGAGGTTTTGGAGATCAAATTCTGAGTGCACATATTTTTCTCTGACTCTTTGTAAATGGGAAGGTTGCTTCATTTCTTGCAATTGTTGAAAGTGTTTCTTTGTATCTATAAAAGCCAATGATGAATAAATATAACACTTCACTTTTCTTGTGGAGTTTTATGACAATTTGGGGTGTTTTTGGACAATGTTTGGTGGAATTAATATATGATGGAATGAATATATTTTTATTTGATTGCTTGTGCTCTTTATGTGCTTAATGTTGAGATAGTATTATAAGCCAATAAATGCTGACATCGTAATTGTTTGAAATGAACCTCCGTTGTTCGTTAGACTACTCTCGTCAATAATAATTTATTTTTCGTGAGATTACTCCTATCAATGATATTTTGTTTAATTTTTTACTAAAAAAACAAAAATAAAATATATAAAGTATAAAAGAAAAGAAAAAAGTAGTCTGTCGGCGGTTACCTCACATCTTCAGCGCACAATTTTTTGAATTCAAGAGCTAACATACAAAGATGCTAATGAGTTTTAGAATTCTAAAAACACCGATATAACATATTTGAATAATATGGTGTTTTATTGATGATGATAAAACAAGGCTAACTTACAAGTTACAACCATCTATTACCATAAAGTAAACATGTCATGTATGACATATTTTATTTTTGAAAAAATTTCATTGGGTAAAATTATGTATAAAGATCTCGAAAAACGTATTTAAATTCTCAATCATCGACGGAATTTAATTTCTACAGAAGTCCTCACTCCACTGAGAATGATGAGAGTTGTTAAGGCCGATATTATGGGCATTTGATAAGCTCTTTCTTGAGTATAGTTCACGAAGCTCTTTCTTGAGTTAGGTTTGGTTATCGCTATGTTCAAATGCACTCAGATTGCAAAACTGCACGCGACACTACTAACTCGAGGGAAGAAGATGCCACGGGACTGAGTGTGTTCCGCATAAGAGAATTGATGTCGCTATACGTGGTTAAGCTTATCAAAGTCAGACGTGAACATAATGAAATTGCTCGATAAATTGGCTAGATTTGATAAAATATATTTTTACACTGCATGTTTGGAATGAACCTCCATCTCTTCTCCATATCTCATTTCAGTATCGTGTGCTTCATAAAATATTATTTTGACCTTTAAAATAAAAGGGGATTCAAGTTATAAATATTAGTCTCACTAGAGTCATTTTATTTATTATTGCAAATAAATTTTACTTTTATTTAATGGACTCGATTAATGGGCCCAAATAATTTTAATTTGGGCCTTGGCCCAATTATTTAAATAGTCGGTTACTCGGTCGGCTCTCCTCTCCCCTGAAAGCATATAAATGCAGAAAATCCCTCTTTCCACTTCCTTGCATATATAAACATATACAAACACACAACCGCAAACCCTAATTGCACCCGCTTTCTCTCTCTAGGGTTTTCTAGGGCACCTGGTGGAGATTAGCATCCGATTTTCCCCCAATTCGACCCCGAATCGCGTCGCCGCCGACGAATTGGAGAGGTAGATGGGCACGGAGAGAAAGAGGAAGGTGAGTCTGTTTGACGTAGTGGACGAGACCGCCGTGCCGTCGAAATTTTCGAGGACCAACGGCGTTGGCGGAATGGCGGCGGCGGCGGTGCCATCGACGGTGAATAAGTGGAATTCGAAGCCGTATTCGGCGAGGTATTACGAGATTTTGGAGAAGAGGAAGACGCTGCCCGTGTGGCATCAGAAGGAGGAGTTTCTGCAGGTTCTTAGGGCTAATCAGACGCTGATTCTCGTCGGTGAGACCGGTAGTGGTAAAACGACACAGGTTGGTGTTCATGCGCTTGAATTAATTTGTTGTTAATTGTCATGCAATCGACGCGCCCAAAAAGAATTCATTTTTATGTATTTAATATTGGTCAACTGGGCTACGTTGGTTAATTTGTCTTTTTTTTTTTTTTTTAAATGAGGCACTATCCCTTTATTCATGCTTTCTCATCGGAATGTTGAATTAGCTGGTTTAGATTTTAATGTGATGCCATTTTATTATTTTAAGGGCTGTCAATAGAAGTTTCCTGTTATTGAATTGAATAATTTAGAAAACTGAGCTTCAATTTATATGTTTTGCAGATTCCTCAATTTGTGCTGGATGCCATAGAGGTAGAGTCAGCGGATAAGCGCAGAAAGTACATGGTCGGATGTACTCAGCCTCGAAGGGTGGCTGCTATGTCTGTTTCGAGGAGAGTTGCCGAGGAGATGGATGTGGCGATTGGCGAAGAAGTAGGTTATAGTATTCGTTTCGAGGATTGCAGCAGTGCTCGAACTGTATTGAAGTAAGTTCATTCGTTTTATCAATTAGCAATATGGCGTATTTGTTTCTGCGGTAATAGCTTCTTACATTTGTTTTCTTATACTGCAGGTACTTGACAGATGGTATGCTTCTGAGAGAAGCCATGACCGATCCTCTCCTTGAGAGATACAAAGTGATCATTCTTGATGAGGCTCACGAGAGAACTTTAGCAACAGATGTTCTATTTGGGCTTCTAAAGGAGGTGTTGAAAAATAGGCCTGACCTTAAACTAGTAGTCATGAGTGCCACTCTCGAGGCTGAGAAGTTTCAAGGCTACTTCTTTGGTGCACCACTGATGAAAGTTCCTGGTAGGCTCCATCCCGTAGAGATTTTCTACACCCAGGAGCCCGAGCGAGATTACCTTGAAGCAGCTATAAAGACTGTTTGTCAGATTCACTTGTGTGAACCTCCTGGTGATATCCTCGTCTTCCTTACTGGTGAGGAGGAAATTGAAGATGCATGTAGAAAAATTGGAAAGGAGATAGCTAACAATGGGGATCAAGTTGGACCTGTCAAAATAGTGCCTTTGTACTCGACACTTCCTCCAGCCATGCAGCAGAAGATTTTTGAAGCTGCCCCACCACCTGCTAAGGAGGGTGGCCCTGCAGGAAGAAAGATTGTTGTTTCTACCAATATTGCTGAGACATCCCTTACAATTGATGGAATAGTTTATGTCATAGACCCTGGGTTTGCAAAACAAAAGGTTTACAATCCTCGAATTCGTGTTGAATCTCTGTTGGTGTCTCCTATTTCAAAGGCTAGTGCCCATCAACGATCTGGACGTGCTGGAAGAACACAGCCAGGCAAGTGCTTTAGGCTCTACACCGAAAGGAGCTTCCATAACGACCTTGTACCACAGACATATCCAGAGATATTGAGGTCAAACCTTGCAAATACCGTATTAACTTTGAAGAAGTTGGGAATTGATGATTTGGTCCATTTTGATTTTATGGACCCACCTGCTCCTGAGACACTTATGAGAGCATTGGAGGTATTGAATTACTTGGGAGCCCTTGATGATGATGGTAACCTGACCAAGTTGGGTGAGATCATGAGCGAGTTTCCGTTGGATCCTCAGATGGCAAAAATGCTCGTTGTTAGTTCAGAATTTAATTGTTCGAATGAGATTCTCTCCATATCCGCCATGCTTTCAGGTAAATTTCTGTACTGTTACTCTGATTTTGTCTTATATGTTGTGTCAAATCTACAAAGAAGTAGATCCTATATTCCTATGTCTGGCATTCTTCACTCTGTGTGAAGATCATGCTTAAGTTGTCTTGCACACACAGATTGGTCTCTCTGTGTGTGTGTGTTGTAACCAGGGGCGGATCTAGGACTCGATAAAGGGGTGGGCTGAAAAATAATTTTTTTTCTAACTTAAAAAATATTTTTCCAACTTATTAAAGTTCATAAATACCAAATTTTTTCGATGTTTACATTAGTTTTGTCTTCGGTTTTGTGAGACTTCAACACATAAATTATTAGTAACTAGGTCTGCATCTATATCTCTAATAGATCTATAATACAAAGCACTAGCGAATGATCTTCAAGTAAATTATTCCCCTTTGTATTACGAAGTGTCATATTCACATGCTTCATTGTAGAAAACGTTCGTTAGTTTTAGTAGTAAAAACATGCAATATCAAATTAGATGTTTATTCAATGTAATTTGCACGCGCAAGAGTTTCTACCCATTAATCTGAAAATTTAGTTGACTTTACTCAATAAGTTTAAAACATGAAATTCTTATATATATCTCATGCTTATAATGTCTCTAACTCAATGTTAATGATTAACAAATGTTGATACTTGATAGTGAAATTTTTTAGTATAGAATTCTCTTATGAACTTGCAAATATTAATTGTTTAATTATTTGAATGAATTCTTATTATCCAATCAGAGAAAATAATTCAACAATCATTTATTTGATTTTAAAATTATTTTGGGGTGGGCTAATTTTGGATCCGAACCCAATATAACACATGAGTATAGATAAAAAATTTGGGGCTCGCACGGGGCTGGAGCCCGGTGGAGCCCCTACTAAGATCCGCCAATGGTTATAACTGCAGATATCAATCTCATACACAACTGCTGAAGCATTTGTGTATGTTTTTTATATCTGGGTGTCTGTTTAGGTTGTCATCAGCATCTCTTGTCTGGGTCTCATGCCTCTGCTGGCATGTAACCAAGGATTTCTAAGTAAGTGCTGATGCAGATAGTTGCAGTTTCTCAGTATTCTCTCATCAAGCAAATGGTGTCGTCTCGCCTCTATACATCTGCTGACCTTCTGTGGGCCTCCTCTGTGATAACCAATTTTTTCTCTAGTACCCAATTGCTTTGTCCGGCCTAGGGAGGCTCAAAAAGCTGCCGATGAAGCAAAAGCTCGTTTTGGTCACATCGATGGAGATCATCTCACGCTGTTGAACGTATATCATGCTTACAAGCAAAATAGTAAGTATTATCCTCAGTATTTCTCATTTTCTCCCCTTAGTAATTGAGCTTACGTTTGCTAACGTTGCCCACTGTTGATGATCTCAGAGGAAGATCCACAATGGTGCTATGAGAACTTCGTCAATCAGAGGGCTCTTAAATCAGCAGACAATGTCAGACAGCAGCTACAAAGGATCATGGCAAGATTCAATTTGAAGCTTTGTAGCACAGATTTTAACAGTCGTGACTACTACGTCAATATCAGGAAGGCTATGTTAGCTGGATACTTTATGCAGGTTGCCCATTTAGAGCGCACCGGACACTATCTTACAGTGAAAGACAACCAAGTATGTAGTTACTACCATGTCTTTTTCATCACGTATTCGTCATTTTTTCACTTGATCAATGTCTTAATGAGTTGATGTTCTTGGCAGGTTGTTCACTTGCACCCTTCAAATTGTCTGGATCATAAACCAGAGTGGGTCATCTATAATGAATATGTCCTCACAAGCAGGAATTTCATTCGTACCGTTACAGATATTCGTGGTGAATGGTTAGTTTTGGAGTCCCTCCTAACATGCTCTACTTGTTTGATGTGGTGCTCCGTAATGCTTTAATATCTCCATTTCTTTTTGTCCCACAGAGTTTTATGATATTGTATGTGAGAAGAGTATAAAATGCATAAAATATATGCATATTATCTCCCTTGGCTAGTGAATAGTGTTTGAAATGAATGACTTGGTGGTTTTTTCTTCATGTCTATTTTACTTTGTAGAGTAATGTGATATTATTGCTACATGTTGCTTAAAGATCTTAGTCCTAAATTGGATTTGCTATACTGAAATGATGTGATTAATCTTAGGCTTCCTTTTCCTTCTTGACATATGTTCCTTTCTTTTTGAGGTTGGGTTGTATGTTTCTTGTTTGCTCGTTTACTTTTGTGGGCTGTCAAGTTTTTTATGCTTTTACCCGTGTTACTCGATTAGTCCTCGTTGACACGTTCCTTGATGAGAACATGTTTAGTGTTGATTGTGGCTGCCAAATTGTTTTGAATGTTGTTCCAAACTGTGGGCATCATACCGGAGCACCAGGTGTTAACGCTGCACCCTGTTTGAATATCTGCAGGTTGGTTGACATTGCGCCACATTACTACGATCTCTCGAACTTCCCCAACTGTGAGGCAAAGCGCCAGCTCGAGAAATTGTATAAGAAGAGGGAGAATGCGAAGGATGAGAGTCGAAGTAAGAAGTGAAGAGAGAGTCCCACTTAACCTCAGGTGAGCAAGAGAAATGGAAAGAGAGAGAGGGGATATTATACATGTGAGAGCTTCAATTGTATTTGAAGATTGAAGAACCTTAAAAATATATATCTTTGTTTGTATGGATGCTAGAATTTATGCCTCCTTGTGGTAAAAGAGTTGTAATGCTTTATAAATTGGTGAACCATGCAGCAGTTTAAAAAGTTATATTGTAGCTTCAGCTTCATAATTTTAAAAGAGTTGTAAAATTTGCTTTACAATTGAGGAAGAGGGTATTTTACAGCCACTTTTATATATTTAAAGAAGTTTGCTTTACTTCTCTACGAGCAAAAACTATCTTGGCAACAGGTAATAATATAAATAATATTTTAGTTATGTGAGTAAAGATAGGGTCTACTTGATTTGTGTTTTTAAATTGATTATTTTTTGATAGTATATAAAGTGTGGGAGCTATAAAGATTAAATTGAAGTATTAGTGGTATAAATAAATTAAACATTGTATTTCTAAATAGACTATAATTAAGGAGTGGGTTCTTAAAAGATTTAAATGTAAATAAATTGAGATATTATGTGTATAAATAAATTAAATGCAAAAGGTTCACTACTTCACTCAACAAAAATTGGCAGAGGTAAGGAATTTGTGTATGTAGAGAGTATTTTCCAGGGTAAATTAATTTGACTATATACTTGAATTATGATGAATTATCTTTACAAATCAATTATATACTCGAATTATAATAAATTAACTTGTATTTCGTACTTTATGGACTACTTAGCTTTTGTAAATGAAAAATAAACTAAATTCAAGCAAAAATTGATACAAAAACTAATAATTTGCAGATAAAAAATCATTGAACAAATATAGTCTTTGGTTTATCATGTAACAGAGATAGCTTAATTGGGCCTAAATGCGTAAATCGAGGCCCAAAATACTTCTTTCAGGCCCAATTCAATTTTTATTTATCGCCCTTTTCCTATAGCAAAATATTTATTTATATTTCGACAAAAAAAATATTATTCCTCGCAAAAGAGAATAAATAAATATAAATAAAAAAAATTTAGGCGAAAAACCTATCAGTCATAGCGCGCTGAACACACTCAGCTTAGTCATACTTCGCTCACTGTCTCCTTCAGCCGCCATTTCTCCAACTCCGGTAATCTAATCCCCTTTTTTTAGTAATTAATTAGGGTTTTATGATTCCATATTATCATTCTTCAAGTTCATCCGCTGCCTCCGAGTTGCTGAGTTGATTGTTTACCGGTTCGAATTTGAGGTTATTGTTTGTGTGTGTGTTTTTTTTTTTGGTTCAGCTGTAGCGCGATGTACATTTCCGATTTTTGTGTGTTTTGATGATTTCTTTTTTTGTGTTTTGGTGCTGATTGGTATCGTATGGGTCTGATTTAGTAGCATTTGATGTTCGTTGCTTAATGAAATGCTTAATTGGAGTAATTTTTCCAGCGTTTCAGAGGAAAGTTTTGGTGTTTCGTTTGCGCCGGAAAGCGATGGCTCAGCTGCATGCGGTTTCTTCGTGCTCTTCCACCAATCTTCTCTTCAATTGCTCTAAAAGAGGTAGTTTGTTTGGTATTGATGTACGGCTGCGTGTAGGGAATGTGCTTAGCAGTAATACTAAGTTAGGTTTCATTTTTTTTGAAAATGTAGATTCATATCGGACATATGACAAAGTTCATTGCAGTCGGAGAACGGATTCACAAGAGCAGGTGTTATTTGCAGTACCGTTCAATTAATCGATGTTTTGGGTGTGGTGTGATAGCTCTGAGGGATTTCTGTTTTTCTGCTTTTATGATGGCAGGTAGGAGTAAAAGCCAGCGAGTTTCATGGCCTATCGGTCTCCCAAAATGTAGCTAAATTTGCTCCTGTTCGCGAGAATCATGGTATTTCCCGAACTCAGAAATTTGAGTGCATATTATGTTGTTCTTAGATAATAATACATGAATATTTACATATGATTTCCCGAACTCAGAAGTAAGAATATGTATCATTCTTCTTCTATGATTTTTTTTTTTTTTTAAATTCTTAATAAATCTGGTTTTATGTAAAGATAATCACAACTGTGTTTATTGAAGTAAGTCATCTTGAACAAAACTCAATTTCAGATACATGTGGACAATCCTTTGAAATGACTCTATTTACAATTTTACATACTATGTTTTAGAAAGAGAGTGCAATGTGTAAGCCAAAAATGAATCTGGATGCAGCTATCAAAGCGGTTTTGGCTAGTGACAAGGAGGTGTCAACTTCTGGTGCCGATAGTAAGGTTCTGCGAAAGAAGTTGAACAAAGTTGTGCTGGCTTACAGTGGTGGTCTAGATACATCTGTAATTGTGCCTTGGCTTAGGTATGCTATTGCTCTGTTATCTTGAGTTTGCATAACTGATCCATATCCTGTTTATTTGTCACTATAAATGTTTTTACCCTTGTGTTGTTGGTACTAAATGTCACCACTTTCAAATTTCCTTTAAAATCAAGGGATGTGTCACCTTTTGTGGCCAGGATACACATTTCCTCACTATTTTTTGCATTGCAGGGAGAATTATGGCTGTGAGGTTGTTTGCTTCACTGCAGATGTTGGTCAGGTATGTGAAAATCTAATCTTAGTAATCTTAACAAGTTGGAATTCTTTAAAATACTATTAAGGAACACCGATATTAAAGGAACAAAAAAAGGGCAGGGATTGATGGTTTTGATCTGTGTCATACCCTTTTATTTGATAAAATCCCATCAATTTTAGGGTCTGCAAGAATTGGAAGGTTTGGAACAAAAGGCCAAGGCTAGTGGGGCATGCCAACTAATAGTGAAGGATTTGAAGGAGGAATTTGTTAAAGATTTCATTTTCCCTTGCTTACGAGCTGGTGCCATCTATGAGAGAAAGTACTTGCTTGGGACTTCGATGGCTCGTCCAGTTATTGCAAAGGTGCAGTTCACATTCAGAAAATAAATAAAAAGAAATGCGTGGTTTTCTATTATTGCAAAATTAATAGAATTGTACTGTCAGTTTCATAAGGCTATAATTCCTGCTTTTATATAACTATACATTTTTTAAATATCAAATTTGGTAGATGGTATTTATATGTACACTTGCATGTCGTGTTACCCCATTAAGTTACCAACTCATTGTGATAAATTCAGGCGATGGTTGATGCTGCCAAAGAGGTTGGAGCTGATGCTGTATCTCATGGATGTACAGGAAAAGGAAATGATCAGGTATGCTTTCGAGCAACACTCGCTATGTTGAAATTTTTGTTGAAGCTCAACTGTTGGTAGGAATTCTAATCCTAATTCTTTGTTGTAGGTCCGATTTGAGCTTACCTTCTTTGCTCTGAACCCTGAGCTCAATGTCGTTGCTCCTTGGAGGGAATGGGAAATAACGGGAAGAGAAGATGCAATTGAATACGCTAAAAAACATAACGTGCCTGTTCCAGTAACAAAGAAATCCATCTACAGCAGAGACAGGAATCTTTGGCATCTCAGCCATGAGGTAATCGTTTCGCAATAATATATTTTCAATACGAAAGAGATCATTCGAATGTTGTCTGATTTTTACAAACTCGTTACAATTTACAAGTATTTGATTCGTATGTGAGTGATCATAATACACGAATTGCAAATATTCTTAATTTTTCACTCTTAAAAGTTAACGGCTCGTGTTCCTTCGGTGCATGAAGGGGGATATCCTGGAGGACCCAGCTAACGAACCAAAGGAGGACATGTATATGATGTCAGTGGACCCGATACAGGCACCCGACCAACCCGAGTAAGTCGCGATCATGTTTCTTCTTCTTTTTCCTTTTCGAGAAAATAATAAAAATAAAACTCCATTAAACTGTCTCTGCCCCTCGTAGGTATGTGAAAATTGGTATAGTCGAGGGTCTTCCCGTTTCAGTCAACGGGAAGGAACTCTCTCCCGCATCTCTACTTGCCGAGCTCAACGATCTAGGCGGCAAGCATGGAGTCGGACGCATAGACATGGTCGAGAATCGCCTCGTCGGCATGAAGAGCCGCGGCGTCTACGAAACTCCCGGCGGGACCATCCTCTTCTCCGCTGTGCGGGAGCTCGAGTCCCTAACCCTAGATCGCGAGACCATCCAAATCAAGGACTCTCTCGCCCTCAAGTACGCCGAGCTAGTCTACGCCGGCCGGTGGTTCGACCCCCTCCGCGAATCGATGGACGCTTTCATGAAGGAGATCACAAAGACTACCTCGGGATCCGTGACTCTCAAACTCTACAAGGGATCGGTTAGCGTCGCCGGCAGGGAGAGTCCCAACAGCCTCTACCGGCAAGACATTTCCTCGTTCGAGAGCGGCGACATCTACAATCAAGCCGACGCGGCCGGGTTTATCCGCCTCTACGGGCTGCCGATGAGGGTCCGAGCCATGCTTGAGAAAGGGCTCTGATGTGTTTTTAGAGGTACGAGTTTGTTGCATTTCTAGTCTTGACAAAACTTGAATTCGAATGACTTGATTATAATTGTTTGTTTTGATCATTTAGAGAAGTCCTCTGTTGAATTATTATTTAATAATCGAGATCTTTTATTGACTTTTACTTTGTTTGATTGTTTGAATTTTACCCAGCTTTTTTTAGTTTAAGCGAATCGAAATCATGGGTTTCGAATTCGAGTTTGTTGGGTATAAAATTAGAAATGCAGTACCAGCCATAATTAATCAAATATTATTTACTTATTTATTAAATTATTTAATTAATTTGTGTGTGCATGTCGAATATGATCCGAATTTAACTAATTCGCTTTTTTTCTTCTTCTTATAAAATATTGTTAATTCCATTTAAAAGTAAGTGTTACTTTTTTAATTTTAAGAAGAATAACTTTTATTCATAATAACGGCTACTTTTATTTATGAACACGGTTATTTTTAGCCATAAGTATTGTTATTTTTTACCACGAAAACTAAATCCGACCTGAACTTGACCCAGATCTAACCTAAACCCGTCTAAAAACACCCCAAATCCGATCTAGTAGTGCATGGGAGATGGGAGAATGTCGTATAATTAAGGGTTAATTGTCTATAAATACACGAATCTTTATGGAATATGCAATTCCAATACTAGAGCCGGCAAAACAAGCACGACCCGAATCAAATAACAAAAACATCACGTAATTAGTCCGGAGGTGGATTGGATCCAACTCCCGGCCTTTTGTTTCCTCCCCTGCCACTTCCCGATCATCTTCTCGAGCTCGAACACACCGCTCCGGGCGCCGTTCTCCCCGTATATCCTGGACAAGGCGGAGTAGACCGCAGGATGATCCTCCTCCACCTTCGACATCCCCATCGCCGCATACTCGCCAACCTCTAGACAAGAATGGAGCTTCGAAGCCTCGAGCAACGCCCCCCAGATGCCCACGTCCGGCTCAAACGCCATCCCTCTAACCAACGCCTCCGCCTTCTCCAGCTCCCCGGCCCGACCATACAGATCCACCATACACGAATAATGCGCCATCTCTGCCTCCACCCCGAACCTCCCCTTCATCGAGTTGAAAATCGCCTCCGCCTCCCTAACCCTCCCCCCGTGCACGCAAGCCGATAAAACATTCGTAAACGAGATTTGATCCGGAGCCACCCCGCTCTCGACCATCCTCTCGAACTCCTCCAACGCCCTCCCCGCGAGCCCGTGCCTCGCGTACCCCCCGATGATCGAGTTCCATGACACGAGATTCCTCACCGGCATCGCCTCGAACACGAAGAACGCGGCGACTATGTCCCCACACTTCGCGTACATGTCGAGGAGGGACGATCCCAACACCACGTCGAAGGGGACTCCGATCTTAAGAAGGCACGCGTGCGCCTGGCTACCCATCGGGAGAGACGAGCACCCCGCGCAGGCGTCGAAGACGCTCGAGAACGTGTAACGATTCGGCCGAATCCCCGAGCCCATCATAGCTAGAAACATCTCCAAGGCATCACAAAACTTCCCACATTGTGCAAACCCTCTTATCATTGCACTCCAACAAACAACATCCTTTTCCCCCAAATCATCAAAGACTCCCATTGCTTCATCAACCATTCCATTCTTCATCAATCCATCAATCATAATGCTCCAAGAGAAGGCATTCCTCTTATCCATCGAATCAAACGCCCTCTTCGCCTCGCGAATCAATCCGAATTCGACATAACCTAAGATCAACACATTGCAAGGCACCACATCCTTCACCAAGATCTCATCAAACACCCTACAGAATCCACCCCGATCGCCCAATCCGACGTATCCCCTCATCAACGCGGATCCGAGGTAGACGTTGAGGTCGAGCCCTAGCCGGATCACGAGGCCGTGCAGCTGCGGGAGCAAGAAACCGAACCCGGTGTCCAAAATCGAGCTCACGAGCACCGCAAACGAGAGCTCGTCGGGCCTCCGATCGCCCGACATCATCCGTAGGAAGTGGCGAACGGACTTCTCCGGCTCCCGCGCGTCGCGGAAGCCGGAGAGGAGGGTGTTCCATGAGACGACGTCTCGGTGCGGCATTTCGTCGAACAGCTTCTGTGCTTCGGCGAAATGGCGGGATTTGATGTAGCCGTTGATCAAGGAGTTCCAAGAAACGGTGTTTCTTGAGTGGGGATTTTCGTCGAATAGTTGGCGTGCGGCGGCGACATTGCCGCTGCGCACGTGCGCGGTGATATCGGCGGTGAGATTGAAGGTGTTGGTGTGGAATCGAGCGGCGGTGAAGAGAGGGGAAAGCGATTTTGGTGAGCGCATTGAGTGAGAGTGGAGAGCTCTGAATTAATGTGTGGATTTTGGTAGGAATTTTAAATAAAGTGGAAAATATGTTAAAATTGAGAAATGATTTTCACTTTTCAGCTTAGTTTTTAATGGATTGATTGATTGTGCGTACATAAATTTTACTTTCTTTTAACCAAATTTAATATTTCCAATTAAAATATAAAAAGTGACGAAATTTTGAAATGTGACATAATTCTAAAGTTCGTTAGTTAATATAATAACTTGATTTTGTTAGGTAAAGTGGAAACTATGTTAAGAAATTATTTTCAGCTTGTTAAAATTTTTAATTATGAATTTGAGAAGTTTGTGTTTAGACACGATACTAGTTGAGTATGTGGGATTTAAAATAAGTTAAAATCGCAAAATGATGACAATTCTAGTATTCAATTGTCTAACTTTCAAATATAATATCCTAATTAAAGATCAAGAAAGATATATCGAAGATTGGCAAAATATTCATATAGCTTATTTGGAAAAAAAAAATACCAAGACATAACAAAGAGAAAGCTAGCCTCTTTACAACTCCCATCTCAAAATCACAATCTTGAAATTCAAATCCACGAGAAATTTGAGAAGAGAAGCAATAAAAAAAAATATAAATATATATAGTAGAGATTTCACATTGCTGCTGCAGAGTCTAAATTATGGCTTCTTTGATTCACCCAAGTTTCTGTAGAGGGCATCAATTTCCACCTGCCACATGAAACCATGTTAGTATTAAAAAATAATTATAATTAATAAAAAATAATTAAAAAATTAATAACACCTAATAATGATTAATTAATTAATTACCTTGTAGAGCTTAAGCAGCCTGTCTCTTCTCTTCTTCAAAGTTGCAGTGACCAATTCCTTATCAGACAATTCAAATAGCTGAGGCTCTATAATCACTCCTTTGATATACTCAAATCCCCTGAGCTGTTTCAACCAAACCGAACCGAACCAAACTGTATTAATAAAATAAAACGACGTCGTAAAAGAAAGTCGATTTTTTCGAAAAAAATAGACTAACCTTGTTTCTCTCAGCAGTAGACTTGAGCTCAACAAGGATGTGTTCCTTGAGCTGATCAAGGGTGCATAGGTCCGAAAACGACCCTTTGTAGCCGTTCTTTTGGGCCCATTTCGTCGTGTTTTCCTCGTTCGGCACCACCACCGCCACCAACATCGACTTGAAGATGTCCCCGAACACCCATATCTGTAAAGAAACCACGTTTGGATCATCGTCAATAAACATAATTTGACAATGACGATAAAGGGCAGCTTAGTTGGTAAGACGCTTCCCCTCCAATTGACAGATCAGAGGTTCTATAGGGAAACCACGTTTTGATCATCATCATCATCAATAAACATAATTTAACAACGACGCTCAAGGGTAGTTCAGTTGGTAAGACGCTTCCCCTCTCCAATCGACAGATCAGAGGTTCAAGTAAAATATAGGCTTACATCTTCAACAATAGGCGTAATGCCATAGACTTTCTCTAGATGCTCCAAAGCAACATACTCTCCTTGAGAGAGCTTGATGAGATTCTTCTTCCGATCGATGATTTTGACCACTCCGTTAGGCGCCATCTCTCCTATGTCACCTGATCGAGAAAACAGTTGATTTCTGATTAGATATATTCTCATCATCACATAATTGACTGATACTGGTACTGATCCGACAGACCTGTGTGGAACCATCCGTCTACGACGGCTTCTTTCGTCAACTCCGGGTTCTTGTAGTACCCGGCAAACGGGGACTTGGGCCGGAGGCATATCTCCCCACGAGAAGGCTCCCCGAGCGGGTCGTACCCCATCTCCGGGACCTCCTCGAGGCGTAGCTCGGTGTAGACGAATGCCGACCCGACCGTGCCCACCATGGACATCTCGTCCGGGTAGCCGAGGGTCGACAACCCGCAACTCTCCGTTAGCCCTAAACATTTCACATCACATATATAAAGCTCGAAATGATGCACGTGGCTGAACTGCAAAAAAATATATAAAAAAGGGCTAAAAAATATATATTCATACCATAGCCTTGTGTGACAAAAGCACAAGAAGTGACCCTAAGGAACTCCTCCACCTCACTGCTCAACGGGGCGCCCCCGGAGACTATCAGCCGTAGTCTCCCGCCTAGCCTGCTCCTGACCTAGACGAAGGCCGATCATGGTATTGTCAGAAACCGGGTGGCTCGATGGAGTAAAGATTAGACGAAGGAGAGAGCAAAACCTTGCCGAAAGCTAGGAAATCTGCCAACGGCGAGGCTTCTTTGTGCTTGTACCCTTTGTTCATCCAATGAAGCTTGCTGCAGCCACCAGATGCAAAGACATTACTACCATGAAATCAAACATAATTGAACACATTTCCCTTCGTGAGTGGGAGACGTCGTTAGAGAAGGTAATACGATAGTCGAATTCATTACTATTTGTAGAGCAAGTGAAAGATTCTCCTCCTCCTCCAGTTGAGATCTTCCAGTGCTTTCAAAACTCCTATAGAGAGAGAGAGAGAGAGAGAGAGAGAGAGAGAGAGAGAGATATGTAAGCATCATTGTTGATGTGAATGGAGAAAACAGCAAGTAAAATACTCATTTGAGTTGCTTGCCTTCATGAATTCTTTCATAAACTCTTGGAACTCCGGCCAAAAACGTCGGCTTCAATTCGATCAGATCGTCCCTTATTTCGTTGATTTCCTTCATTTGGTAACCAAAGATATCAGATAGATAGTAGATCGTGGCATCACACACACACAGAGGTGATATATGACATGTTTTGCAGTGGAGACTATGGTTTCTTCAAGAGGTATCTCTCTAAATCATTTTTCAAATTAATTTGATTTGGGAGATTTTATTTACATAAGTTCCAACTGCAAGGACTATTTGGGATATTTGGTAACAATTGTTAAGTGCCCAAATATAACCCAAGAAAGAAGAGAATTTCCACACACACAAACTTAATCTTCAATTATCAAGCAGATACAATCCATGTTCAAACTTTATTCACTCCAAATCAAGAACAAATCCAAAGAGAGACAGAGACAGAGAGAGAGAGAGCTATAAACTAACCCCATGATAGTAGCCAACAGAAGCACCCTTGTGGAAGAAATACTCTTCAATCATTCGATCGAGAATGTGAGCGAGGGGAAGGAACGATATGTACACATCATCCACAGTCATCTACATCACAACAATAATCATCAACAATGAGAATTGATGAAAGTAAAATGACTATTTAACACAAAATTGTCGTCACTCACTTTATCTTCAAATTGCTCCATGAAGTAGTCGACTCCTTTTATGTTGGTCACCACGTTCTCGTGTGTCAAAACGACTCCCTTAGGATCACCACTCGTGCCACTCGTGTACATGATCGTGCATATGCTGGATGGCTCCGGTGGTGATATCTCAACCGGATTATTCTTCCCCTAAAGCAATTACACAGTCAAAACAACGCTCAAAACACACACAGTTTCCATCTCAACAACAATCATCAATAGATCACGAGGGGAAAAAAATTTACCATATCAAGAAACTCATTCCATGAATATGTTTTAACACCAGTTGCAGCAGTTTTCTCCTTTTGCTCCTCTGTGAAAGATGTGAAGCATACCATCACTGCATTCCAAGAAAAAAAGATCAACGACACGATACTCGTGCAAGTAGACGAACTAGGCGTTCTCGTTCACACTCACATTTTAGCCTCTGAGCATGAGAGCATTCGGGATTTAGGAGCTGCAACGAAGGTATGTCATAAAGTCATATATCAGCCAATGCTAATGCAGCGAAATACGAAGCTAAAGAATTGCGTGTATTCGTGCTCACTTGTTTAACTTTCTTGTCTTGAACAAAAACAGCATCGATCTCAGCATGATCTAGTATATAGTTGACAGCTCCAGGCCCTGCCCGAGATGAAAGAAAAGTCCTTTTTATTATGAATCTCAAGATCTAATTATGCAAGAACATAAAAAAATAGAAATCCACGAAATATAAGTTAAGTTACCAAGTGTATCGTAAAGAGGTACACAGATTAAGCTATGCGCGCTACAAGCCTGAAAAAGACGAAGATGATGAAAACGAGGAACTAAATCGAAGAAAATCAAGAACATGTGATCTCCCTCATCTAACCTCCATTGCCACAATCCATTGAGGGCAGTTCATTCCATAAATCCCAATCCGAGCACCCTAAAATGTTAAGGGCATTTTTAATCAAGATTTTGCTAAAATTAGTATAAATAAATGTTAAATAATCTATACTATATATGTGCAATTTTCTTACAGGCTCAAAGCCATGAGCCCTCAAAGCAGAACCAGCTTTGAGAACTTCTTCATACACCTCTTTGTAAGTCTTCCATTTATAAGGCCCCCACTGAAATTGAAAGAGTTCTAAATCAAGAAAAAGTGCAAGAAAATATATTCCAAAAATATTTTTTATTATAAAAAAAATTACCTTCTCATTAACAAACTCACGCCATCCTAGCATCCGATTACCAGAATGCTTTTCCACAGATGAACTGCAAATTTAGATTAATCCATAACTACACAACAACATTCTAAAAACTAAAATTTTTAAGGATCAATAAGCTTTCAAGAAAGGTTTTTAACTCAAATTATTAAATGATCATATCACCTGAAAAGCTTCCAAATTGTGGATGACTCCGCCTCGACGGGCGGATAGCCGTGCTCGGAGAGAATATTCCGGTAGACGGGGCCCACGGAGAGCTCCCCGTCTCGACCTTTCTTGCCTTCTTCCACCACCACTGCGAATTTCTTCATCATTTCTGCAAGAAATAATTTTGAAAATTCAGCCTAAGCAAAAGGAAAAACAAAAGCAAGAATCTGTTTTTCCAAGAAGTGAGTGAAAGACTCGAAAACTCCAACAGACCCACAATCATAAATGCAGCAAAGAACTACAAAAGCCTACACTTTTTTGTTTGCTATAACATAAATACTCTCAGCTGACTTCACATTGTTAGTTGGGAAAATTTCTCTGATTCAGACAAGAAGGGCCAATAAAATATGATTAGAACTGTGTTGTTGCCAATTAATTTTCCTAGATTTCCTCAAGTCAAAGTAATGCCAAAATATCTGCACAAACTCAGTCTTTACAATATGATGTTTTGACTACAAAATTCAAAACAAGAACAAGAACTCATTCACATACATATAAACAAAATCAAGAAAAAAATCTTACTTACACCAGCAGCAGGAAAAAAAAACGATTTTTTTTTTCTTTTTTTTTATGAAGGTGATGGAGAAGAAGGCTCCTTTTTATATATAGTGGAAAATGGCAATAATTAACGATTATTAAGTGACGCAGTGAAGCACTGATTGGCAGCTGGAAAAGATCGCAAGTTTGGCGACAGCACAACTAGATTCTGGCAGTCATTGAATGCAATAACTGCTGACTTTAGCTTAAAACGATTTATTTTTATAAAACAATGTGAAAACACACAATCTTTTCAAAAACCACGTTTACTGAATAATTGGCGCTCAAAAAAATCTATGAACAGTCAAAAATCTATGAATAAAACAAACATTCGTATTTGGGAATAATTTGTGAACTAGATATATATTTACTTGAAATAGTATTATTAGATTGTTCTTGGCATTAGATTGCATTTTATCTGCTTCATTGCAGAAAATGGGATATTGTTTTTTAATAATAATAAAAAAGGAATGTGAAGCCAATTGCAGAAAATACAGTTCTTGAAAGAGGTTGAACAAGGAAACGGGAAATAAAATGATATTTGTGGAATAAACTTGGTGAATTTGTCAGTTTCTTAACGGATTTTCTCTCCCACTATGTGGCCCCACATTTATCTCTTTTGGGTTTGGTGGAATGGTGGCTATCTATGAATTATGAAAAGAAAATAATAAAAAAAAAATACTACAAACGTAGGAGTATTTTATTGTATATGTAATAAATCAATACTTATTTAAGTATTTTACACTACTAGGTATGGGTCAGTATTATTTTTATTTATTTATTCTCGAAAGTGTAGCACCAACACTTAGCCTGTATTTAATAAAAAATACTTTTTTAAACTGTAAATGCTACACCCTCGAACTAACTGTGATAGTTAAAGTCACGTGGGAGAATCCATTAAAATAAGATGCAAAAGCAATCTCAATTTAATCGGAGCAAATAGACCAAGCATACGTCTATATATAAAGAATGATTGTTAATTCACTTCAAAGATCTTCGATGGCGCTCAAATAGTGGATTTTGCAACAACATGCTTAAAAATGATGTGTTGGAGATGTTGCAATTACATGTTTTTGTTAGGACCAATAAAACTGAATGCGACGGCAAAAATTTTAAGAGTAGTTTAATACTCAAATTATTAAAAAAAAAATCAATGAAATTGTCTATACTACATAAAATATTGATTACGTATTTGAAGTATCACAACAAAATTAGCAAAGATGTTCAAAAATTTCAATTTTCGATCGTGAAAAGATAATATGGCTCATGAGCCAAACTGTTTAATTTGCTTTGAAGCAAACTAATTTTTTATAGATTTACATTAAAATCCACTTCAACGTAGACAAATGAAAACCCTATAATCACCAAATTTTATTTATCATTGACGTGCCAGCCTAAAAGTAATACTCGCTATTTATGAAATAATTTAACATACGAATAAATGAGGGTGGAAAAGAAGGCAGATAATAACATGAATTATTTTTGCTCATTTATACTGTTTTTAATGATTCTTAATGACTTCCTTTTCTCATTATGTGGACAATTATGTGTATTTCTTTCTAATATTGGAGGGGCATATTTTTTAGAGAATCGTGAAAAATCGGGACAAAAACTGGTAGTATATATGTTTAAGGTAGTTTTCCTACATTAAAAATAACGCCTATTATTTGGTTTGCTATATATATCACGAAGAGCCAAAGAGGCCCCTACTCTCATCATAGATCATCCGTGAGGAATTAAATAATGGCAGTTCAACTGTTCAACCAATACCACTAAATTATAGTATTAACTATTAACACTCTTATTTTGCTGCGAAAATGCCAACACCTTTTCTTTTATTTCACTCCCACGACACTAATTGCCAAGATTTCAATTTCTTTGCAAGTACTTCAATTTAATCCTTCATTAGTACTTAAACACCATAATTATTGGTTAAAAAAAGAAACACCACTATTCTAAATGGAAGACAATCACATCGGATCCTTTATCATATTTTTGGCATCCTCTTTTCAGTTATTTCTAGTTTATAGTTTTTTTTTCTTCAAATTTAATTTCTTATGTTTTAGTATAGCTAAATATACTACTTAGGTGTATTTTTTTTTAGTTTAAAAATAATTAATTTGGTTGATTATTCTAAATATACTCCCTTCTTCCTACTAGATGTGTGTGAGGTGATATAACCCACATAAAGCCCTCATGTGGTTGTGTCTAATTTTGTCCAAAAAAAAAAAAATAGAACAAGTCTGATGAGACGAATAGAATAATTTATAATTTTTTAAATTATAGTATTATTTTATAAACAATCTTAATTATAATAAATTATACAATAACAAATAAATATTATTAAAATATTAAATTTAGTATATACATTAGGCGTTGGGACCTAGAAAATAGTGGGACAAGAATCCCATCAAGAAACCAACTACCACGATCTACCATTTTTTTTATAACCATATATATAATTATTTACAAGGTTAACTTGAAAAGAAAACACACAGTAAATACACAACCCGCTTTTGCAGCCGTACGGCTATCAGCCCGGTGTGAATTGAATTCTTGTAATAATATGTTTCCATCGTATAACTCTCGTATTTCACTTCATCAATACACGTCATTTGGTATATTCATACATCATCAGATAGTATAATACACGCGAAAAACATATCTTACGCCAATTTATCTCGTAAGCAATGTTTTCTTTCTTTACTTTTTCTAATATAATTCAACTTTTTCGAAATTTCAAAATTTTCTGCCTCCGACACTGGTCATAAGCGCACACGTTAAACACATTTGTCGAGTGAAACACGAGATGCAACGTTACACAAAACCGAACCACAAATATACTGATACGGTTGCCACAAATACATAGCTACTCCATTAGCTCAACAGCAAAAGATCATATCATCATCATGGAATTCAAATGACTTAGCATATCAAAACCCAAAGAAAAGGACACATCAACCACCACAAAATATACAATATCTAGCAATTTTAAGCAAGAACGACAACTATTGTACGAAAACAGGCACTATTTTCAGCTATAAGTTCTGGCTATGAATTAACAAGACGAAGCCAAGAACATTAAAGCATTCAATGTAGTCGTGTCTTGAGTTAGGTGCAGGAATTGAATGAGCAATTCCTCTATAATTAATTCTACTTCATTTGCATGCACATGGAAGAAAAGGCAATATTTTATCCCAAAAGGTCTACTAGTTTTGAGGATTTCGCAGTTGAAAAAACTTACATATTCACTTCGACAAGACGTTGGTGAGATCCGAACTCCAGCAACAAGCGTTGGGAAAAAATCTGCATGAAAAAAATGTGATGTTATAAGGGTTTTTTTTTGTCTATTTGAGAAACAAATACTCATACAGCGTTTGGTTTCAATGATAAGATTCATAGATTAATCACCTTCAAATCCCCCTTATCTATAATCTCTCCTTAAGAACATTATCACTCAAAAACTTGATTATTTATTAATCGCATCAAAATTGGTGTGACTAATAATCAAGCATTTGAGTGATAAGGAGGGCATATTGAATGGTGATGTTTTTAAGGAGAGTTTAGAAAGGATGGATTATGGATAGACGAGAGGAGATTTGAAGGGTAATTGTAATATCAATCTAACAATCTTATCATCAAAATCAAACGCCCCACAGTTAGTCACAAGAGTTAGAGTTTCTTCAAGACTTTTTAGGTCGACCTACCCAAAATGTGCATAGCCTTCAACAGTAATTTGCAGGTGTAGATTGGTAAAAGCCCACACACATGAATTACTACATCAGTTATACATCAATCCAAGCATTTAAGCAGGTAACATGCAGTAGTTGGAAAGCTGTTTCCATTTAACATTTGACATTGACACTAAATTCACCAAAAGCCATCAAAGTAGTGGTCCCTTTGAAGATGGAAAGGCAAAAAAAATGGAAATTTAATATGGCTGCTATGTCACAAATCACAATAGATAAGATGATAATATCTTAACCAAGTAGACCAAAATTCTCCATGACCAATGCAGAAAAACACAAAAATTTAGCCCTAAGAATCATGCATACTAGGTTTAGATACGTATGAGATTTCTTATTCTACTTTGATATCGCGTATGATGTTCACCTACCACCATTGTAGGTCACATGAATCCATTAAATGACCTTAAAAAGTCATGTTACACAGCACATGGCATTTATAAATTTATAATGAAGTAAAATATATAACAAATGGTTATAACACAGTAACACGATAACACCCTTACCAAATAAAAGCATTAAATAGATAAAACCATTCCCTTTTATTTATCTGTTTTGTTGCATAGTGATAAAGCTAAATACAGAATTTGCAGTTTCATGGAAACCTTACTCTAAATTCTAAATTATGAGCTAGTTATCTATATATAACAAGTAAATAAAATTTCAGTAGCACTTAAGGAAGATAACCTAGTGATCTCCATGGCACAATAACAATGACAAGAAAACAAATAAGTTCAAAATATCTGATTGATCAAACAAACAAATCAAGCTCAAACACGACATAAATTAGTTCATAGGCCCATTATTTCCGGCAATTAATAGATTATTTGAGCATATATAGGAATACATTAGTTTTTCAAATGTAATCATTTATTATTTAAAAGGATCATTTAAGCTCGATTAGGCTCGAGTAGATTACACAATCAAGTTTGAAGGATAATAGATAAAATGGGCATAGCACAATTTTTTTGAAATGGAGGATAATTATTGAGGAACTTAATTAGCAAAATCTAGAAGCAATCAACACTAATCACGAATCGAATAATAGTAGCATCACCAATATATCTCTCACATTAAAATCCTCATTTCAAAACTATAGAATAATCACTGTTGCAGCCAGATCTCACTGACACTAGCTATGAAGCAACAAATGGAGCTAGAAATGCGCCAATATTGAACTCATTAACAATCAAAACACACAATTAATGAGAAGAAATCAGCTCTATAATCGAAAATCACATCGGAATTGAGGACTGACACTAGCTATCAAGCAACAAATGGAGCTAGAAATGCGCCAAAATTGAACTAATTAACAATAAAAAAAAACACACAATTAATGACAATAAATCAGTTCTATAATCGAAAACCACATCAGAATCGAGGATTAGCAAACCTAATTCGTCTGATTTGGCTGCGGCGGCAACTGTTCATCCTCTTCCAAAGGCGGCACCCACTTTCCATAAACCCACTCGCGGTGGCGGCGGAGATCCGGCGCCGCGAAGACGAGCTGCTCGCGCGAGGACCGGAAGAAGATCGAGTAGCGATCGCCGCCGTCTAGGACGGAGATCACGATGCCCTCCCACCAGCCGTCGTTGTGGAAGGCGTCGACGTCCTCGCCGACGAGGAAGCGGCAGGGCGACTGCTCGCGCGGCGGGATCGGGCGGCAGAGGATGAGATCGACGGCCTCGCGCAGCGGCTCGGTGACGCCGCCGCGGCCGGCGGCGGTGAGCGTGTGGAATTGGAGGTGGAGGCGCGGCTTCTTCTTGTGCGACTTCGCAGAGCGGCGGACGACGGTGGCCGTGTACCAGGAGCCGCGGAAACCGTCGTCGTCGAGGTTCACCTCCACTTGCGCGCCGCGCTTGAACGGATCCCCGGAGATATCTCGATTCGTAGGCATAATCGGTTTCACCATTGAAGAGAGAGAGAGAGAAGGAAATTTGAATTGCGATGGACTTATAAGAGTAGCTTTGAATTCACGCTTCCACACAGTATTCCCTCGTTTTTTTCTTCACGTGATAATATTTTTATTTTTATTTTCATTTTTGAAAGGAAAAATAGAAATATCGCGCGCGAAGAAAAATATATGTACAGACATTTGTTTAATTTTTCATATTAATAGAACCTAAAATGATATCTTCGACCCTGATTAGTTGCGTTTCATCATCATCGAGCTTTATTAAAAATATGGCATATTTCTGACAATTGAATTTGTTATTAATACTTTTGTTAAAAAACACTATTACAAATGGTTTATTTTTGAAAAATTCTACACAAAACTATTGTCGATTGAAGTACTTCAACCAACATTTATAAATTAACCAACTTAACTCTAAACTATTACAAAATATTCTAAAAGATATTCGTCCGAGTCCTCTTTCGGGAGAACACTTGCAAAGAGATTTGTCAACCGTCAAATAATTAATAAACTTTTGAGAAATATTTCGACAATTAAAGTTAATTTATTTATGTTCTAGTTTTCAATCTCCCATTTATCTATTTTCTTAGTTCTTTACTAGAGCAATTACGATTTACGATCTGGAAGTTGATGCGTGATAAGTGTTCGGATCTATTGTGACGCTGAACGAACCTATTAATCTCATAAAACTTTTTGTAATTGAAATTAATGCAAAAATGATCTTTTTGTACTATTTCATCATTCCATTAACAAAACCAACTTTTTCTAAGGGGTCATATTATCGAGATGGACTTCTATGAGAACGTTCGCCATTAACACTTGTAGAAAAGAAATAATTTAGAATTAATTTTTGCAACCGATGTTCGCCATTAACACTTGTAAAAAAGAAATAATTTAGAATTAATTTTGCAACCGATGTAACCGGCAACAATAATGTATGACTCGCCAGAATATTATTATTAACTAATACCCCTCAATCCCATCACTCTGGACTCGTTTTCTTTTCAAACACATTTATCATTTTACACCGCTTTTTACTATTGTGAACTCTTCTAAAATCCCATGTCCAAAAAAATGAATCAAGAACAATGAGACGAAGAGAATACGTAACAGGGTAATATAATGCACAAAGAAAATTAGTCCAACATTAACTCAAATCATTTATAAATTAATTTTGCTAGTGTCATATTCTATTAGCAAAAGAACCCTCCAATGTGCTATAGCAAAATCAATATCAAAATCCAAACCAGATTCCATATGCATTTGGACAAGTAAATAAACCTACTAGTCATCTAATATTCTATTCCATGACATATCCAAATTGCTACAAACATTTAACTTAGGCAACAAAAGCAACTTTGATACTACAACTACAGTAACATTTGGAACCAAACGAGGTTAGCACCTTTACAAGAGCACAAAAATATACAAACCTTCAGCTTCTGCAATAAACTACCATATCACCTACAACTGCACCTTGCCTTCATCACCACTAACAGGCAATCATCAACCAATTCTCGACGTCGTCGAATTTTCACAAAATACGAGAAACTTTACCTTTGAAATCATTCTTCAAAGTCTTGATGCTATCTTGGGTCTCCCTCAGCCTGACCTGCAAAAAGGCAATCTCCTCATCCTCCCTCGCCTTCGCGGACTCGGCTTCTGCACGCTTTTTCTGCAGCCGCCGTATGTGCTCGTTGATCTCCTCCATCTCGCTCTCGAGCCTGGTTTTCGTGTGGCTGCGCTCTTTGATCTGGCCGTTGAGAGTCTGCGCGTCCTTTGCAAGCTTCTCTTCTTTGTCCTTCATGTAAAGCAATGCATTTATACAGTCGTGTACGGGCTTGACTTCGAACCCTTGCTTTTCCAAGTCTGTAAGTGTTTCCTTTATGTCGTCCATGACGCTCAAAGGATCATTCATCTGCAACTTGGAGGCTCTTTCGACCACGCCAGAAAATGTTACCATATAACCGATAGCCAAGCCTTCTCGTGAACTTTCTTTGACTTGTAACAGAGGCCGGAAATGTGGCTTCTGTGGCAGCTTCTGGAAGACTTCCATGGCTTCGATGGTCTTCCAAAGAATGGTGTTTTTCTCGAAAGGTAGCTTTTCAGGATCATGAGGCACTACGGCAACTTTATCTACCGAAGAGGCTGAAGGTGTTGGTCCATTTTCTGGTTGCTTCTCGTTCTCCTTATTACGCTCAGGAACAGTCTTTTCCACGACAGTTCGAGGTGGACTTGGTATCACGGGACTTTCATGTACTGTAGCAGTAGCTTGTGCTTCGTTTACTGCTACGGTCATTTCCACAGAACTCTGAGGTTGATCAGATATCATGGGAGTTTTACTAACCACAGAACTCTGAGGTTGAGAAGATATCATGGGAGTTTTACTAACCATAACAGTATCTCGTGCTTTGTCTTGTGGCTGTTTCTCACTGTTCAGATCAAGTAAAATAATAGAAGTCTCTTCTTCCACAGAAGGCAAGCTTTCTGCTCCACTTTCTGATTGCTTTCGACTGCCTTCATGAAGCACAATTCCAGAAACGTTGCCCTCGGAAGGCAAGCTTTGTGGGTCAGTTGGTGCTGCATCACCGTTATCTTCCAAACCAGAAGATTGTCGTTCGCTTTCTGGCTGCTTCTCACTAGCCTCATCAAGCCCAACATGGTGGACTCGGGTGGTGTCACTACTCTTACTGCCGCCTTGGGTGTCACTATTCGTGGTGCACTGCACCATCACTGTGTCTGCAAGCGGCGGTCCTGCAAAAATCAGAGCATAGTCAATGAGAATGTAAAAGGTGAGACACACTAATACAACTCGTAGAGATGTAAGCTTACTTGAGCCATCAATTACAGATGACATGTGCATCTCCTCAATCCATTTTGAAAGTGGTTCGTTATCAAACTCTTGGCTGGGTTGAGGTTCAATAACTTCCTGTACATCCAACATGTCTCTAACTACCATTGCTGTGGTTCCAGATACACCAACGGAATCTATACAAGCAAAGACGGTTATCAAAAGGCTGCTAAAACACATGGAAAGGAAGGAAAGGAAAGGAAAGGAAAGGAAAGGAAAGGTAATAGAGATCATCCTTTTCCCTGAGATCTTGACTGCAGAAGTGTCTTACCTCGAACTTTGACTGCAATTCTACCACTTGAGATCTGCTTCCGTCCTCTCTTGAATGGACGATTCTCTGCAAGCCTAACTGGCCCTTCTACACCAGCCTCTTCAGCCAATATTCGTTTTGTCATTCTCACTTTTCTTTTCCCAGGAGCAGACTGGCCATTAGCTGTTGTTTCCTGATTTGTCGTCATCTTTTCCTGATCGGATATTGATGCCTCCATGCCAATCGCCACTTCATCATGAAAGTCCTGTGAACCATCATCTAGTCTGTTCAAATCGATATCACCTGAACTCTGACCTCCTTGTTCAGCACTTCCTGCAACAGGAAATCATTCTTAGATTTAATATATAGAGGCAAGGTATACAAAGCATTTCTCTCTTTCTAAGGGAGAAAATGAAGAGCCCCTAAGAGGAGGTCATTATATATACCTGTAGCCAGAGTCCCACTGCTGTCCACCGGGATCCTTTTTGGCCTCCCCCTCTTTCTCTTGTCACTACCTTCTAATTGCTTGCCATCCTACAAATGGAAGAGATGTAATAATAAGAAGGATGAACGGCCTCATAATATACTCTATAATTCTATCTTTTCTCTACTCCCCATTCGGCACCATTAGACGGGTAGGGGTGTAGGATCTAAACATAGTATACATAAAACATCTATTCCACTAAGACCTTTTACCCAACCAAGTGCATCATGTCACCATAAACGATTAATTTGAACAGCAATTTTATCGATACCAATTAAGTTACAGATAACTTGGTTATTTAATCAAGATCACGCCAAAAAACACGCATTAAAGAAGAAACATATTTCTTAACAAGAAACAAATCAAGTCAATGCATCAAAATAATATATAAAGTTTATGGAATTTTCATATTTGTGACCTACCATGATTTTCCCAGTTGTGAAATCAAAGACTTGATGACTCTGATCATCCAAACTAGTAAGAGACTTAGTGATGGAAGGTCGACTCTTACTACTTCCTGATTTTCCCGAGCTCCCGGTTTCTGGACATGGCAAGCCTACGACGATAGGAAGTTCAGTATCACGTTTTGCATGTTCCTTTTGAGTATTTTCCACAGTGTTTCCAGCTGTGACTGGTTCCTTATCTGCAAATTCTCTCCAAGCTTTGATAATTGAAAAAAAGAGTACTGGTAACTTCTGAGAAAAATGGGCATAATAGAATTTATACCTCCAGAACCAAGTTCTAGTCTTTCAAGTGGCACTCTATGTGCAGTGTTCTTTTCCAGGGAGGTGCTTGTGGATTTAGTGTTTTCACTGGCAGTTAGTGGTGTGCGACTGTTCCTTTGCTTTCTCTGCTGCATGATGTAAGGGTAACAGACCAAAACTTAGAAATCAATATCTTGGAATACATCGAAGAAGCATATAAGCAAGACAAACACAATCATATTTCTAGACTACTTTTCTTATTAGCAATTCTAAGGTTTGAACTTGGTCGAAGTGGATGTTTCATAAATTGCAGAAAGAAAAATGCAATTAGAATCCAAATCATGGATATGAACTGAAAAACATCTGAACCTTCAAAGGCTGAAGAGAAATTGCTCAACCAAACTTAAGTTGCTTACAAGTATTATGCAGAAAAAAATGCAACCCGCACAGATAAATTAAAATACACTCAAGGTGTGTGTACAAAATCTTATTTCAAGTCCTGTCCTTCATATACTAAGGATGGAAGTGGATGCGAACTGTCACACCAACACATTCGGTAGCATCGACCCATTAAGAAAATGTTAATGTCCATGATTAAGAGTATTAAACTCAAAAAAGAATCATGTTTTCACCCATTCATATTTCATCATTCATTAATTATTATGAATTGGTTGCCATGGATAGCAAATGAATCAATATGAAACAATGTGCAATAACTAAGGGAAGGTATGACTTACAACATTTTCTTCCCATGGATGATTAGAGTAAAACTGATCCAACATAGTTTGATGTATAGATTTTTCCATAGTGTTTGAAGATTTTGAGCTATCAAGACCACGTAACAACTCCTTATTTGATCCATTATGCCCATCTTCTTTATTTGCTACCACTAAATTCCCTTCCCTGTGCTTTTTAAGAGGTTGAGAGATAGCACCCCCAGAATCAGATAAATACCCTCTCCTTTTTGCCAAAGATGCAGGCCCATGGGACACTTTCTGATTATCAGAAATGAATTTCTCAAAGTGACCATCTCTTAATATCAATGATGAGTGTGTTTTGGCACCACAAGTGTCCTCTCCATTAACTGAATTGCTTAGTGAAGCAGTTGCCACAGGAGCATTGGCGTTTTCAGGTGTGAGATGTTGACAGACACCATTGTCTAAGGATGGGACCGAGGGTTCCTGCGACAATTGCCAAGCAATCAGCCTTAGACTTCTCATTAACAAATATATACACAAAAGTAAGCATGTTTTCAAGATATTAAAACAATAGATACAGTAATATAAGAACAAAACCCATGATTCAAGATACTCGCAACATTATCAACATAACAACACTTCAGTTAATTGACAAGATTCTGACCAGCACATAGAAACTTCATTATTAACACTCATAACATACTTTTAAGTAGACTACCAGAGACTTATCCTATTTGCATATTATAATGGTACTATAAGAATGCTCTACACACATAAAACAACAAGGAAATAATTTGACCCAGAGCATGCAAAAACGAGAGCCTATATAATAATCCTCTCCATCTCTTCCTTCCCTTTCATTGTGTGGTTCAGAGCATGAGAGTAGACTGTCAGTCGATTAGGTGACATAGTTTTTTGACTTTGCAGATAGATGGCACACAACACAAAAAGGCCAATATTAACCAGAAGTGCTACTTTGCCTTGCGCCACATACACAACAAAGACAGATAAGCGGCAGTCCTGTCTCCTTTCTCGGACAAGAGTACATATCAAAAACATAAAGTAGCTTCATAAACTAGACGCAGTGACATAACAATGACGGAAATAAAATGATGGTATAATTATACTGAACTCGTATAAAACAGCCAAAAACAAGGTTAATTATAACAAATGGAGGAGAGCATTTTCAAGAGAGTAGAAAAAACCTGGGAAGAAGTGAACCATTTGCCATCCTTCCAGTCCATGTGAGGTCTTAATTCTGACTGATTGAATTCCTTATCACATTTCATTTGCTTAAAGAACACAAGATACCTACTATGCTCAAGCTCCTTTGTAATTATCCCACTCCACCAGCCAAAGTCAAAGAACGCGTCCACTTTTTCCAATAATATAAAGTTTTTATCTTTGAGAAGTGGCGGGCAAGGCCTGATGTGCGAAAAATCAATTTTAGTTTTAGTAGGACCCTTGTTATCGGCGTTTGCACTATTGTACTCCACTGAAAATGTCCGATTTCCCAGGTCTTCTTGAATTGTGGCAGGGAACCAAGCGTCCTGAAAATCCTCCCTATCGAATGACACTTCCACCTTTCTCCCAACGTCAAACATCAATCCTGCTATACTCTTTGCACATTTACGAAAAAGAAAAGAAAACATCAGTAATAATAACAATCGCAGCAAGCATAGTCTGAAACAAGTTATCACCGAACTCAAGGTTCATTATAGAATCAGCTAACACCAAAGATGAATTCTAGCTGATTTTTCACAGCTTGCAAGATGAAAATTACAAATAACCCAAACTAACCGTGACAGAGAACAAATCATGCATGCTATGTGAGACAAGCAATGTAAGTAGAGCTCATATGCACAAACCCACTCCATTAACTACAGATGAACATGCAAACACAAATCGCAAACCAAATTCCCAAATAATTTTAGAAGAAAAAGGTAATTAAAAGTGAAATTGACATGAGAATTCTGGCTTAGGTATACATGTGCAAGCACCCCCAATTTGCAAAGCAAATTTCCACAAAATTTCAGATTTTAAGTGAAAAATTCCCATCAATTTTTTTGGAGAAAACCTGTCTCTGAGGTCAGACCAAGTTCACCCAAACCAAGTGCGGCCTCAACTCTCCAAGCGATGTAAGCTGAGTTCATATGCACAAACCCACCCTCTTAACCACAGATGAACATGCACACACAAATCACAAACCAAATTCCCGAATAATTTGGAAGAAAAAGGTAATTAAAAGTGAAATTGACATGAGAAATCTGGCCTAGGTATACATGTACAGGCACCCCCAATTTTCAGCCCAAAACACATCCTCTTAACTACAGATGAACATGCAAACCAAATTCCCAAATAACTAAAGCGAAAATTGACCCGAGAATTCTGGCTTATAGGCATACATGTACAAGCACACCACCAATTCGCAAAGTAAATCTCCACACAACTTCACACGAAAACGACACTTAAATTGAAAAAAAAAAATAGACACCAATTTTTTGGGGGAAAACCTGTCTCTGAGGTCGGACCCAGTTCCCGTTCACCCAATCCCAGTGCAGCCTCAACTCTCCAAGCAATCTAAGTCGAGTTCATATGCACAAACCCAACCTCTTAACTACAGATGAACATGCAAACACAAATCGCAAACCAAATTCCCAAATAACTAAAGCAAAAATTGACACGAGAATTCTGGCTTAGGTATCCATGTAACAAGCACCCCCAATTTGCAAAAGCAAATCTCCACACAATTTCAGCCGAAAACCCACCCTCTTAACTACAGATGAACATGCACACACAAACCGCTAACCAAATTCCCAAATAATTTATAACAGAAGGATAACTAAATCCAAAATTGACATGAGAATTCTGGCTTAGGTATACATGTACAAGCATCCCCCTCCCACAATTTGCAAACCAAATTTCCACACAATTTCAAATTTCAGTGAAAAATCGGCATCAATTTTTTGGGGGAAAAAAACCTGTCTCTGAGGTCGGACCCAGTTCCCGTTAACCCAATCCCAGTGCGGCCTCAGCTCTCCGATCCCAAACTCAAGCTCATCCGGCGGGTTATGGAACGTGACGACGTATCTCTCCCCTTCGGCGACCGGCCTGCTCACTACTCCCGTCCACCACCCGTCCTTGTAGAAGGCGTCCACCACGTCGTCCGGATCGAACCCCTTCACCACCTCCTGCAGCGGCGGCGCCGGCCTCACGAACGCGACGTCGACGTACTCCCTCAGCCGATCCGAGCCGTCCTCGTGCGCGAGCAGGTTGTGGTACTCCACGTACAGCTTCCTCGATTTCTTCTTCCCGCTCTTCTTCTGCGAAATCGGCGGCGGCAGCACGGTGGCGGAGAAATACACGCCCTTGAAATCCTCCTCGTCTGTCTGCACCTCGACCACGGATTCAATCGGGAAGTGGCGGTGGCGGCGGCGACCGGGGCGGCGGTGGCCGTGTGGCGAAATCGGGGGCTGGATTTGCTCGATTATAGGCTGCGCTGCATCACCGCCCATTGCTTTGAGGAAAATTGGGGATGCGCGAATTTGTGGCCACCAAAATGCCGCAAGTGGGAAGCCCTAGGGTTTTTGGAAATTCCCATTTTCAGAGTGAGGGGGAAAATAAAATTTCCCCTTTCTTTTAAAGCTTAATAATGGTGTGTGGATTGGTTACTCCAAATTAAATGGATATAAAAAATAAATTAAAATTGTGTGTGAATTTTAGTTTTGTTCTTTGAGGTGAAAAATTGAAAATAATGATACTCTACTCTACTTGTTTTGGGAAATAATGCTCAGTCTACAAAGGGCTATGTGACCAATAATACTTGACTTGATTTGGAAAAAAGAGGGCATAGTTTATGGGAACTCACAAATCTCACCCATTCTCTTCAATTGGTTGGTGGTATAGTTTATTGTAGACTTTGCTTTTGGTTAGTAGATAGTACATGTTTAGGGTTGCTATCATGAAATTTTATTGTATTCTTGTGACATGCTTGAATTAGGTTATCTTATTTGACATTCATATACAATTCAATACTCTTATATTTGTAATTCTATTGTTGTTTGGTTGAATTCGGACAGTGTTTCATGAGACGGTGCTGCAGCAAGTTCGAAGTGTATATTTGTAGTTTTATTATTGTTTCATTGAATTTGGATATTGTTTCATGAGACAGTACTGCAGCAACATTTGTAAATTTATTACTGCTTCATTGAATTTGGATATTGTTTCATGAGACAGTACTGTAGCAAGTTCGAAGCATATTGAGGCATAAAGTTAGGTTCGTTGAAGCTATAATTTGAAATACCAATTTGGCTCGTAGGTTTGTGTTGTCCCGGTCCAATCTAAAATATATGCGTTGGCATAACTATGTGAATCGAAGTGATCCTTTTATTCGTCAATTTATGATGTACCTATATTTTCATATGGTCAACGGGACCTTGTTTGACTTTACACAATAAAATGGTTATTCTATGTATTGAGAAAGAAATAGCAATTCATCATAAATAATGGGAAAATAATTCATAATAACACATCATATAATGAAATATTGAAATGAGTGTAACAATAACCTTTTTATTTCCTACTACCAATAGGCAACAATAGTGCCAAAGCAAATTATTAAAAGCAGATAAGCTGTACATTTTTTTACCTACCCGTTTGCGCCGCCAATGTGTTTGCCAGCCCATATTTTTTATTATATGCCCGTCACTCATTTTTGCAATAAAATAACAATAATTTATATAGTTAATTGTACATGCATACACAAACAATGCACAACTCGTGGTTTTTAGCAAAATCAAATATTTTGGTAAAAAAATAACAAAATTTTAGAATTTGATCTGAGACTAGAGTTCGTTGACCAATAATGGTTCGGAGTCTTATGGTTATTGCAAAGCGATCGTTGAAAATTTCTCGATAATACATTACTATTAGTACTCATGACGTTAGGTTTTGATCACAATGGGATCATCATGAAATGTCTTGAAATTATTAACCTAAAATTTTATTTATATTTTTTGACGAAATTTAGATTCATGTATCATGTACAGTTAAAAAGTTGTCATCGAGATCTTTGCGATTGTAGCTTCAGGTTGTCCATTGAATTTTGAACAAACAAGTTATTGACCAACAAACTTTGAACTACACGTCCTCTTTAGCTAAAATTTGTACATCATTTGTATATTTACTTGCAATTAAACTATATACTATAAATTATCTAGAAATTTAAACCCAACAAATATTTTTATATTTAAGCATTTGGAGACGACATCTTCTATATAATAGGATTTGGGGCCAAGCCCTCCAAATCATCCCCTCATTCTCCCATACATTGACACATCATATTTTCCTTATTTAACACCTTAATACAACCTTAATTACAGCCCA
>JAYJMF010000080.1:1560973-1581767 GCA_036873715.1 Salvia sclarea
ACTTCAGTTTGGTGACAGGTTCCCATACTGAAGTCACTCCGACTGAACTACTTCAGTCACAGTTTCTCAGCCGTTTTTAAAACTGAACTCTGAGTCTTGTATTTATTTTATTAAAAATTATCCACTGGTGTATTCCCCCCCCATACACCAGTTCAGTCACCCTCCGGGACCCAACACCGCTAATTACTCGTCTCGTCAGAATACTGCTCGGTTGCATCATCTCGTCGGAATGCCAATATTTTATCGCTTCAAACCCGTATAACAATATCAATATCTATTAATTACTCCAATACTTGTTGTAAAAAATATAAAAAAATATGTTGTCGAGGGGAGTGCTATATGAGAATTATAGAATGATTTTGATTGAGAATTGAATAAATCGGAGACTTTATTGTCGTCGTCTCCATATATAAACACCCGCTAATTACACGTCTCGTCAATGCGCGTTCATGTCAAAAAGTTTATTTAGAAAATAAATTTACTATATTTTATCGCTCCAAACCCATATAACAATACCAATATCTGTTAATTACACAAATATTTATTTAAAAAATATACAAAATTTGTCGTGTGTCCAAAAGTTTATTTAGAATATAATATACTATATTTTGTCGCTCCAAATCCGTATAACAATACCAATATATGTTAATTACTCAAATTTTTATTTTAAAAATATACAAAATATGTTGTGGATGAGAGTGATATATTTGAATTATAGAATGATTTTGATTGAGAATTGAATCAATCGGAGACTTTATTATCGTAATATCCATATAGCAATACCCTCTGAATTACGTAGGAATTAATTTGAATGGAGATTAGATAGAGATTATGGGATGAGGAGAATTATGTGAGGGTTAAGATGGGCTTAGAATTATTCATGGGTTTTGTTGGGAAAAATCGTAACTTAAGTTTTGATTATCACCAAAACATTGCTGCTTTGTCTTGTCGTATATTTCTTAGGTACTGAAGTGCTGAAAAGCTGAAGTATCGAAAAGCTGAAGTACAGAATTGCTGACAAGCAGAAAAGCTGAAGAGCATAATAGCAGCTTGCTTATAAAGCTGATATGCTGAAGTTTGAAGAGATGCTAAAGATTGAAGAAATGCTGAAGTTGTCCTAGGGATACTCAGCCCGAAGCCGTATTAAATGCAACGGATTTTCCGGGATCGACCAAGTACGATTGGACATGTGCTTTTAGATCAACAGTGTCCTTTTTAGGATAACTCTGCATCCTCGAGTAGGGTTTCAAACCTACAGAGGTTCGGAAAAAGGAAAGTATGGCTATGCATCTTAGAGTAGGTTGATGATCTGCCATGAAGGATGACAGATATCATGATTCTTCTGCAACGACTCTTTTGCTTAGAGATCTCCCTCCAATGGATCTCTTTTTAAAGAGGGCTATAAATATTCGACCATCTCTGCCTTACTCTTTACCGATCTTGTGAGCTTGCCAAACCTCTGCAAAAATCTACACTCAACTCACAGCATCGAAGAAGAGAAATCTTGTGTCTTAGTTCATATCTAGAACACTTCTCTTACCCTCTATTTACTCAAGCGAATCTTTGTTTAGTGTTTTCAGTTGAAGATCTTTTCTTTACTTAGCTCAAATCTTGTATTAGAGTTATAGTTTAAAAGTTTGTACGAGTCTTTTAGTCGTTAGAATTCTTGTAAGGTTACTTAGCACCCGAAAGCTAAGGAAGAATCCGACATGATAAGTCGACACCGTTAACTGACCTACGATGACAAAGGTTTGTTGTACACCCGCAATCACAAGCCACTTATAAGCTGTGAAAATAAATTCCAAGAGCTTATAAGCTCCCAGAAAATAAGTGATTACATGATTGTTTGAGGATTCCAGAGAACTGCTGCTCTCAGTCGCCCTTCCCTTGCTCAGATTCCCCAGGAACTCAAAATCGATCTCGTCGTGCGTTGGCCCCTGAGATGACACCACCACACCAATCAATAATTTCTCTCGAACAAATCAAAACTGTAAAATGCAAATTAGAAGAGTTTTAGTAGGTGGTTACAAGCTTGAGCTGCAAATCGATCTTCTCCTTTTTGGATTGAATTGGAGGCTTTGTCAAGAGACAGAGTCAGCAGTTTTCCACCGTCGCCCCACGTCATTTCCGGAAGCAGAGCCTAAAAGAACAAGAATTAAAAATGCGACGACTTTCGCATTTGAAGTGTGTGTTACAACTGGGATCAAACATTTGAAGTGATAATGCAGATAATAGGGCATTATTTTGAGTGAGTTTTATTGTTAAATAATCGTATTCCTCTTAGCAAATCTATCAAGGAAAACTCATTTCGTTGATCGTACATGCTACATTTAAGTCATACTCTTCTTATCACAATTGATAATTCTACACCAACACACGCAGAGTGGATGGCATCATCTATCCTAATATTTTATGTGTCCCATTAATAATTTCACTATTTTAATAATGTTATATTATTGTGCAAATATTCCTATGTACCATCAGATGTATTCAAAATTCAGTGCGCATAGAAATATTAATAAGAAGTTGAAAAATATATGAATGTTTGGAGTGATGATGAGAAGAAATGGCACGCGGTTCGTTTGTGGGACATTCAAGCCACATGTATGGGCTCTGAGAAATTCCTTACGCCAACCAAACATTCTCTCCTGCACCCCACTCTAGCTATAGTATCTTCCAATATATATAGATTATACTCAAACAGCATTCTCCTCGACCGCTCAATCATTTGATTCGTATTAATTAACAACATCAAACATTATGCAAAAGAACATAATGGAAGAAAAAGGTATAGCTAATTAATGGAGCATTCAGGGGCGGGGCCCTGAGGGAACCTGCGAGGGTCCCTGCAATAATCGTAGACCATGTATTCCTTTTGAAACCTCTTCATCTTCTCCCTGCTCCTCTCATCCAGCTCCGTTTTGAGCACCTCTCTGGTCTGGAAATCTGCACCGGTGCAGGAAGAAGTCTTCCTGCTGTAAAACCAAATGCAGCCGTCGGCAGAGAAGTTGCGGTAGGAGGCCGTGAAGGGGGCGGCGCTCCAGTCGGTCTTCACCCGCCCCCCCTGCGTGGCCCAGTCGTCGGCGTTCCACAGGCTCGAGTATATCCTCATCGACTGATCTTTAGGGAATGGGACTCCAATATGCTCTGCGTTCTTGAATTCTCTTATGGGGATCCCGTCCACGTAGAATCTGATCATCATAGCATAATGTTACATCTCGTATCATTATAAAGAAAAAGATTTGAATAAAGTATAGTACATGATGTTTTTGGGATTCCAAAGAATGGAGTAGGTGTGGTAGTCTTGAGTGGGATCGAACCAAAGGAAGAATTGCTGCTCGCGATCGCCTTTGCCCTGGGTGAACACGTTAGTATGGAGGGTGTACGGATCGCCGCTCGAATTTCCCAAGAACTCGAAATCGATCTCGTCATGCTGTTTGCCTTCTGATGACAACTGTTACACCATTGTATTTGTATTATTCTGGATCGGATCGGCATATATTAACACAATATATTAACACCTAACTTCTCCACACTGGCTCAAAATTCTAATTTTCTGCACAGATTTTTTTAAATAAATCAGATTCAGGTATTTTTCCCAAATTCTGGCTATTAACTTTATTTAACCAGTATTCATGTCTTATACTTATATCATTATTAGTCTTTTAGCTTTATTTAATACTATAAAATTACATAAGATTAGCTTAATTAAGTCTTATTTTACTTCATGTATAAATTAGTAGTATAATGATCAGGAAATTAAAAGAAAAATAGTGTAATGAGGAAATAGTATTATTAAGAAAATTATTAAAATAAATTACCGTAAGGATTAAGTACATAATGTATATACAAGGCCAGAAAAAAGAATTTAAAATCTTGTAACTACATATATACACAATTAAAAGATAATAATGGAACACGTGAAGAATAGTTATACCAATAAAGCTGCCTGACAAAACATTTATGTTTGATAGATGACACACATACTCTTAATTTGTAGGTATTATTATACAACCTGCACCTGTACAGCTCCATTTTAATTAGCATAGTAGTATATTTTTATTACTTCTTCTTCTTCTCTAAATTAAAGCAAGCAAATGATTAAGTTGGCTATATATGAAAGAAATAAAATTCTTACATAGTAGGTTGTGACAGTTCCAGCAGAGTTCCCCGGCACCAGCTTAATCTGCATATCAATCCTGGCAAACAAGAACTCCTTCTTGGACTCGAAGCCGGAGCCGGATTTTTTGTCGAGCGTCAGCGCGAGCTGCTCGCCTTCCTCGAGAATCCGGGCCCGCTCGTCCCCCCACGACAGAATGAAGTGACGGTGGAACGTGCCATTTCCGAGCACCAAAGTTGGATTGCTGTCACATAAAGTGAAATTAAGACTAGTTATGGCTTAATTTGTGGTCCATGCAAATTTTCCCTTTATACAGTTGTGGCTTTCATGTACAGTTGATGCACAATAGATAAGATTCTCTATCGCTTTATCACATCTAGTATTATTTTCACTAACTCTTCCATTTCTATCCCTTGTTCTTTTCTCTGCAATTCCTTCCTTTTCCTCTTCTGGCAAGTGCTCCTTACTCAAATGGTGGTTCGTTTCCTAGTTCCACACCGACACCAATTAATGCGTGCCACGTGGCATTGCAACGCTTCATTCTACCATTTTCGGACAATCTTGTCTTTACTTTCAGACATAACACACACACACACACACACACAACTCTATTCTCGATTTGGTGAGGCGGCAAACTGAAATGATCTCTGAATAAATGTAAGGCTTAGATCTAGAAACAGAAGTTGCCTAATTATAAAAGAAATTCATGATGCAACTCAATATAATCAAATAATTTCAGTCCCATATATATTTACTCTAGCAACCCTTACTTAAGTGCATCCAACATCATATACAAGTCACTTTAACCACACGTTATAACACTTCCATTTCTATATACTCTCACATATATATATAAATATATGTATTAACTAGGAGTATATAATAATTCTACATCAAAGAATTTTCTAAATACCTGTTTCTATCAAGGTTACGTCGAGAGGCTGAGGCTGATTGAGATATCATGACATCCACCTGCAACAAAACACACATATACACGCAACATTCACATATCAGACCATGAAATACATAATATCCATACAAATATATATGTGTGTGTGTAAAATATTGAATTTGTGACCTTGAAAATGAAGATGCAGAAGATTAGAAATCCCAAATATGGGAGGATTTTGTGGGAACGAGAGGGGTGGAAATGGAAATTTCTGGGCAGCATGAGCGTGGTGGCTCTCTTGGAAGACATGATGATGGTGAAGAGGAAGAAGTAATGAGAGATATGAAAATGAAAATGAAATTAAAATGAAAATGAAATTGAAGTGCATTGCATTATAAAGTGAGTGAACATGGCTTCTTGTGTACACTCACCTTCAAAATGATCCTCATTATTATTATAGGTCTCTTTCAATGCATCATGTCTTGCTTTTGCTTCACTTGGTGGAAGGAAATTTACAACCATTCCTTTTCTACATGGTTTATCCATGTCTCCTTGGATTCTTTAGGTTACATGACATCTCCTTTGTATTTCACCTACCTACTTATATTTTTTCCTTTGTTTTCTTATCAACATAATTAATTACCACCTTATGTATATGAGATAGGATAAGGTTCACAATTAATGAGAAATGGTATGAATTTCCTTTCCAACTCTTGCTATTTGACATTTACATGCATGAAATGAGACATATTTGAATTAGTAATTGAGCTGTGTTAACTAATTATGCGGGGAAAAGTTTCTTTTTTTGTCTAAATATTTTATTAAATTTTGCATTGTTTGTTCTTTCATTAATGTCGGGTTGTAGTGATTAATGTAAACCTCTTAATTACCATTTTTGTGTAGAAAATCATTATTACTCCTGGTTTATATAATTAGCTAAAAAGCACGCTTCCAAAGATTATCATTTACTAGCTAGTATTACAATTAAATCTATGTACATATTTTTGATTACTTTGACTATACCATGCCATTATATGGATTTGATTATATATTAGTATGAATTATATAAGGTGTTATGTTGGAAGACGACTCTCTTTTCTTTAATTTGTAAATTTGACGAAACAAGTACATGCATTTGTCATTGTACACAAATAAATATTTGGCGGAGTAGGAGGACTGTTGTCCCTTTCAAGAAAACTCAGCTTCATTCTGCTTAATTCCTGCTGCCGACGCATTTTCTTTCCTTTTCATCTAATAAACTCTACTAATATCATTTAAGAGCTAATTATTATTAAAATCATCTTTGACCTTTTTTAATGTAGGGAAAGAAAGAATTTTGTCTGACCGAATACTCATTTTTACTTTTTGAAACCTTAATCTTATTTCATCATCGGCAAGACTTTGTGAAAGTTACGTTTTGTAACATGAACTGTTCAACTAAAAGTTACTTTTGCTATCTTTTCAAAAAAAAATACTTTTGCTATGGGTAATAAGATGTACGATATACATGTAACATTAAAAAAAAAAAATTGTTTCAAAACACAAAAACTAGACATGTATTAATTTTATTTTGTGCAATTATATATCATCTCTCAGATAAGATATGCAATACATAACATGATATTATAACATTTATTAATTTATTATTAGGCGAAACTACTAAATCCTGACCACATCAATTAAATTTATAATTATAAGGATATTTTAGGAAACTAGATTTTATGAAGTCCCTAGCGACGTCAATGATTATTTACATTTTCTTGAGCGAAATAATTGCTTCTGTTGTAATTAATCTATTTGACCTTACATCACATTTCTGTGTGAGCTTAACGGAAGTGTAATGTGTAAGTGCATTTTGAAAGCTTAGTATACATAGAACCCATATTAATTTCATCCAACTATATGGCATTTCAGTTGACAAGAAAAACATGGTCATAAATTTAAAAACAAGTAAAATCATAAATTCTGCTAACCGTAAAGCAGGCCCCTACTATGATAAGGACTGATGTTGCGACAATGTAATCACGTTGATTTATTTCCACATTATCATTTCGATCCCAATAGGCTTGTCCCGCTTGATTTCGGTACGAAAATTATAAAATAAAATTAATGGGTATGAGATAATATATCTCACATATTTTTTGTGCGTAAGTTTATTGACAAAAGAAAAATGAGATGATATTATTAGGACGGAGAGAATAGTTACTTGTGAAAATTTAAATGTTGTGGTCAATGACGTCAATTCATGTGGTAAAACAAAGAAGTATCCATTCTCACACAGCTCTAGGGAATTTAGGTGGCAACT
Source organism: Salvia sclarea (assembly GCA_036873715.1). Taxonomy (NCBI): domain Eukaryota; kingdom Viridiplantae; phylum Streptophyta; class Magnoliopsida; order Lamiales; family Lamiaceae; genus Salvia; species Salvia sclarea. The sequence continues at coordinate 1,568,288 of JAYJMF010000080.1, forward strand.
CTCTACGTACATAATATATAGATATATAATATATATTTCAATAGGTTTCGTTCTCTTTCATTGTATAATTATCATAGGAAAATGAGGGAAATTGAAATTTTCACCCTTTAAATTTCCCCTTGATTTTCCCTTATTGTCTATAAGAAGGAATTTCACCTATTCTTATTCATCATTTTCATTCTAACGGTAAATAATATTATCTTGAATTATCGGTGTAATAATATTTTCCTCATTGAAAAAGAAATGGTGAAATTCATTTTATAAATAAAAAAGAGATAAGAAAGAAAGAACTATTTTTCCCATAGCGATGCAAATGCATGAAATAAGTCGGATACTATTTGGAATGAAGCAAGTCAATTATCCCTGGCCTTGTAAAGCCAACCATTCAAGTCTTCTGTTAATTTTGCAACAAAAAAGAGGGAAATGTTATATTAAATTATTGTTCTTTTAAAATTGAGCGAAATTAAGGTAGCGAAAAAGTTAGTTAAAGAGTTGAAGTGACAAGATATATAGAAAAGTGAGAAATAAATCGGGATGGAGAGAGAGAGAGGCGTTAGTTAGTTTAAAAAATCAGACGTGGGGCGACGGCATAGTTGGATAAAATCTCCTTTGCTATTTAAGCTAACTTGCTTTATTCAATTCATATTGTTTTCAGGCAAGGAAAGGGACTGGATGGGGTGCACAAGAATTACACTTTCCTCCATCAATGGACTTCACAGACCTGTAAATTTCACAAATTCTATTTCCTCTGATTGTTCCGAGGGATGAATATACGTACTTGCAATCTAAAACGGATCTAAATATATAGTATGGGAAGAAACAAAACTGTCAAATTCAAATCTCACCATCTGTATAAGTATAAGCCCAAGTCTCTCTCTAATTTGCAAGCTATTGCACATAAACAAAAATTTACCCATTGCACAATGAAGGTAGCGGTTGCTAATTCCCACAACATCTAGAGAGTTTACTGAGTCCTTGAAATGCCATTGAATTTGAATGAGTCATATATAATCCAGCAATAAGTTATGAAGAGTGAGAAAACAAGCAAGTTTACTAAGTTCTACAAGCAAATCACTTCACACTGTACAGGACACACTGTGACAGACTAATAGCTAATACAGGCATCAAAAGTTTTAAGTTCCGACGCTGTCATGAATACATTCCTACAAAGCAGGTTCGTTCTTGGAAACTGTCAGACGGAGGGTGAGTGGGTCTGCAGCAGAGACGAGTTGTCAGACGATGCTCATATTTACTTGAACAACACACCCTAATCTTCTAATTCCACAAGCTGAGCTCTCCTTTCAGCAGCTTTCTTCCTGATAAATATGCCCCATCTCATCGCAGCTTTGATCTTGAGCCAACCAACAACAGCCTTCCCAGAACGGGTTCGATCCTCGTTGTAGCTAAATCCAGGAGAAGGCGATGGTATGTAGGAAGGGAAGCTGTACCCGTCTTCAGGGCCGTTAATGGTGGCATGACCGCCCATGCTGAAAAGACGGAGCAAGTGCTGCATGTCTTCGTTCTCGAGCATTTCGTGACTTCTCATACGAATCTCCTCCTCTGACATGAAATCAACACCCTTCTCCCGGGAGCTGGGCCAGTCTTCAAAGGGTAACGCTTGCTGAAGAGACGAGTTGCCCTGTTGGAACGGTGGAGTCGATTGAGGAGGACCGAGGGCGAGGTCGTATGAGTCGTTTTGGAACTGGTTGGGATGGCTGACCTGATGGTTGTTTTGTGGGAACGATGTCCCGTCAAACTGGGGGCGTGGACCGGGACTTATAAGCTGAGACGGGTTTCGATATCTTGCAGCCATATCATCATTATAACCTGAACCTGGGTACATAAAACCTTAATCAATTGGCATAATGAGAATTCTTAAGTGCTGCAATCTATCAAGGAGAAGAAGCAAAATTGTTGGAGAGAAACGACATGATTTCCGCTTGTATTCGCTTTCATCAAAATAAGGAGCAACCCCCATATGAGGAACAGGGAAACAACATCTTGCTCTTGGGAGTTATGAGTTATCGACTATCAAAGGACAGAAATACTGCTTTAAGAAGATGCTCACCTCCTCCAGCTAACACAGTCTGATCCACTGATGGCTCGGGGGGAACTGAAACCGGCAATCTCTGCTGCGGAATCTGATTGACCAAGGTATTAGGGAAATTGACTGGATTCAGAGGAAGATCGGTCAATGTGCTCGACTTCTTCATTTGCTTGAAATTCAGCAGCGATTTTCCATCATACTCTACAACTTGACTCCAGTTATCATATGCTTTTTTCACCCAAGTATCCACATATACCTGCACATAGTAATCTTTAGAGAACATTTCACAGCATCTAGTAGCAATATAGGGACAACAGGAGATTTGTGCATCAGGAATCTGGAACATTCGCGTGTTGCAACTAGAAGTCAAATTTAACTACCAAGAATACTCATTTCAGAAGAAAATTACAACCTTCTGACCATCAGAAAGTGAATCAGCAGTGTAATATTGATCATCGGCTATAAGGCCGCTCAGCTCGTAGATATTGTTAAAAACAACGCCAACATTTCTTGTCTCGTCGGGATAATATATGTAAAGCTTCCCACTCAAAACGCATGTCTTGGCGTGTTCTATGAGGGCATCCCACATCTTATTTGACATACCACTGCCAAGTATCTGCTCAACCAGGATTGTAAAAAAAATTGTTATCCAATAAGCACTTCTACCAAATTAAATAAATAAGATAAACAGGGAAGAGAAAACTACATGCACTTACATTCCTCAACTTTTGAGAGTCCCTGACCACAAGCCGAAGGAAATCCTCCACAGTAAATACCCCAGCATTATTAAGCCTTCTATGGAACGACCCATCCTTCCCGATCTTCTCCAATCTCCATACCTCATCACTCAAAGCAGGTGGATAATGTTTCTTGTACACTATCAGAAGAAAGAACACATGTCAGTCCATAAATCGACATGAAAAAATAACCACATGTTATAGAACAGAGTTAGAGTTAAAAGAAAATATGCATACATTCCCCTCGATGATCTTTGACAGTAAAAGCCTCTGTCTTTGCTTCACGAATGCGTATTCCCTCACAATATCCTGATGCAAGTTTCAAACCAAGCCTGAATTTCCTGCTCCTTATCCAACTTGAATTATCTGTGAATGTAAGATCTCCCAGAGTTCCAACACCTTCCTTGAGTGTGACTTGCAAATCTCCAGTCAAAAGAGGTCTCTTTCCCTCACGTTCTTTCACGACATGGCTATCAAACTCTTCCTGAGTCCAGCCTTCTTCGTTTTCATTATTGAAGTCACCTTCTAGCACAAGAATGTCCAGCTTCACAGAGGATTCAGGTCCAGATGTTACAACATGGCCTGTGTTGGCATCAATCAGTACAACATGAATAGCAGCACCCTGCTCACCCTCTACTTTCGCCCCGGTAAACAGCGGAAGAGAAAGCCTGGACTTAAAGTGAAGCTGCAAATTTCTCCCATCTGGCCCTTCAATCCGTTTAGGAGACGACCTGAACTCTCAAAGTCTTAGGAAGAACTTCCAGGAGTAAAAGTAGTTTCAATAATATAGTAGAGGAAACTACTGATGAAAATAGAAAATGAGTCAGTGCTTGTCTAGTCTTGTTTCTATATTTTTGGGATGGTTTCCCTCTTTATCATCAACACACTTAGATGTGCTTGATTGTATCGCCCCTCGGGTATGCCCGTTGTATTTTGTATTATGTTTCTTCGTTTTATGTTATTTATTTATTTATCAAAAAAAAAAAAAATGAGTCATTTGAAAATAGAACGTGACAACGTGTCATATTATTGTCTTCTTAAAAATTATCTTTGGCTGAACATTGATTACAGGATGAATGGCATATGATAAGGAAATATAAAGGCAAGCAAATAAAGAAATACTGTTTCACTATGCACAGGGAAAACATAAACAAGAAAAGCCAATCAATAAGAAATTAGTAAACAAGAGAGAATTTTCTTAAGAGAAAATTTTGACAACACCATACGGGAACAGCTGACATACATGATATTTCATCAACATTTTCTGTTATTCTATCAACACATATTGATAAATTATGTCACAGGTTCAAATGAAGCAACCAACCTCCCATTCAGCATAGCTGGACCCAGCTTGGCCAAAGCTCGTTCCACTTCTTCGCTGACCTGTTGAAGATAAATTATTGTACAGGCATCGTAATTATGTATAAACATTATTTGACACCTATCCTTTTGTTTTGGTTAGGGCTTAAGCTCCGTGGTATTCAAAGTCAAATACTAACAATATAAAGTGAAACACGAAATTCTAAATTAGCTCTCAGCTGAAGAGGCCATGTGTAATCTTTACTTAAAACTTTTTACTTCCTGTTTCCATAAATACGATAGTGAAAGGGGTGTACAGGGACAAAGGTTGAGATGTGTGTTCTCAGTAAACAACGCTGAACTTGGACAAGAAGCCTAGAAAACTTATATAGGAAACGTGTTGCATTTGAATTGAAAAGGCATGCTCTTTACCACTCTCCGGAGAATAGGTTCCAAAGATGAACAAAGCTTTTGGAGACTATCCACCTTTAGAGCTTCAACAATAACACTGCACAAAACAGAGTAATTATTAAACAATCACTGTCATTCTCACTTAGCAGCTATTCAAGTCTAAAGAAAATGTACAAAAATATCTAAGACAAGTAATCAGTGAACAAATTTAACAAAACAATACAGAAAGAGAGCAGTTAAGAGCACAAATCATGATTAAACTTTTCCCAGCAAGAGAATGTATCACCCAGACTGATTGAGATCTCAAGCTATCATATACTATAACCTTAACATATTTGTTCTGAAAATTCTAATCCATAACTCTATACTTAAGGGGGTATTAGTACAATTTATATACAGTTCATATCTCAATTTATAAGCCATGTAAACTCGCTAACACCATTTGGTTTCCAGACATCCTCTAAGGATTATTTAATTACAGAATATGTGTGTGTGTGTGTGCGCGCGCATTTGGGTGTCAATCCCACCATACCAAGTCACTGAGTTGGTATAATATATTGATTGTAAAGACATAAATTGCTCCGTATTGGTTATCACATCTCCGGGCGCCAGCCAACCAAAGAAAGCTTTCAAGAAAATTACAAGAAATCGAGCAGAACACTTGACTAGCAAAACAGGAAAGCAAAGTAACCCCTTGCGCCTCATATTTCGATATTAATTCCCCAGAAACGACACAAACGCATGATGGGGGAAAATGAGAGGAATAACAATCTTGATACCTAGCTAACGCAGGCCTTTTTCTCTCGGGCTCCTGCTCTTCATCTCCACCACCATCCAAATTCCTTTTCCCTCTTCCTTTCATCGAATTTGTTCTCTCCATATACCTGGTCTGCATTTACACTTAATAGCGACAAAAGGAATTTTAATGAATTAATTCATAAATTCCCAAAAGCAGAAACAACCCTAAGTTGGAAAACGGGTCAAAATAGATCTTAATTAGCCCCGGACAGCAAAAAACCCATCTCAACTTGCAACTCAAAACCCCAGATCCCCCAACCAAATCAGTCAACGGATAAACCCAATACTCAAAAAACACATATACTAAGCAAAAAGAAATTTACCTGATAGAAAGCAAAAACCAGAGGTCTGTTGAGATTAGTGAGCTGTGTGCGTTTGCAACGCGCGCGTTTAGCTCGTGGAGTGGCGTAGTTGCTCTGTCAGAGTTTGGATGATTGGTGAATAAAAACACAGAAATACGATGAGGTATTAAAGGAGAAGAAATCTTTTTGGATTTTGATATTGATTATTCTTCTTATTTAATGGTGATGAGTTAGTAATTCTGTTATTATTATTACTTCTGCTGAATTAATATCTATCCATTTATATATCTACTAGATCGAGTGTCTTTTGTTTTTCAACTAAGGCCAATGGAAAAATGGTCCTAGTATTTTTCTCTTTTTAGATAGATTTTCGTGATCTGGAATAAAACGTAAATTAAGATTATGAAGCTAATACTATCTCAACTACCACTAAAAATATAAAATATGCAGCTTATAAATCCGTTTGTTATTCTTTTCTTTTCTTTAATCAAAAATGCAAAATGTTGAATAAGGTAGACGTGAAGCGTTTGATGTGGAGAGTGTGACGGCTGATACAGTAAGCAGAATTGCGTCACATTTTGTGGTCTGGACCTACGTTTTATTCGCGATATTGTCAATTGCCATTTATACCCCTCTTTCCCCCAAGGTATATTTCAGTAACTTTTTTTTTTTTTTTTTTTGCTTATATTAAAATGTATATCTGTCATTTAAGCGAGCGTCTGTGAAATCTTCCCCCAAACTTGGTTCTTTTTTGGGGAACACACTTTAATTAAGATGTTGAAATCATTAAGGCTGAGTGTTGTTAAATAATAAATACTTTGAATTACTCGTAACAGCACAATACTGTATAACTTATATATGAACACATTTTGTTTTCCCCAAATACCCCTATCAGCATTGCTTAGATGCTGCGTGAGATGAACCAAAAACGTGCTACACAATCACATACATTTGCCTCACAGAAATAGGTCCAAACCATTGACTCTGGGAGTCAAAATAAGAGTAGGTAAATCTAGAGCTCTACATTGTTTTAGAAAAAAACTCAACACGCCAACAAATTAAGACACTCGCGCTGCAAAGGCAGCATCATTTTCTTTCTGCTGGCCGAACTCGTGAATTCTGGTGTAGACCTTGTCGAGGAGCAGGCGGCATGTGTCCCGAGACGTGCAAGGGCCGCACATCAGGTAAATGACATTACCCAATGGCCGCATGTAGATGCCGTCTCCGCGGAGCGTCTGCAGGAGAGAACTCGCATATGTCGAAGCATACCTGAAATCATGCACCCCCCACAAATTTCTTGTTTAAAACAGAGTATCAACTGCTTAAATTGAAGAATGTAGCATGCAATACTTCAGAAGTTTTTAGAGAAGAGAGAAAATACCCAGAGTTGGAGCCTTCAGCTTGAATTTCAATGGCGCAGAGAGTCCCCATAGATACCACTCTGTGGACTGCTGGAAGCAATGAGATATGCGTCACTAGCTCCACGTCCCACATCTGCAAGTAAACGAATAAGGAAAGCACTATCAGAGGCGGATTAGCCTAGAATGCAGCTGAATACGATCTAACTGTAGAATGGAAGAGAAGGTATCTCCTGCCATGAAGCAAACAATTGGGCAGACAGGAAGAATTTATGATGGAAACTGCTGGTTACCTCATGAAGCAATCCTGATTCGGGTATCAGATTCATGTTCTTATTCCAGTCCTTGAACCATTGGATAGATTTAACTGCAGCTGCACACCCCATGGCATGCGCTGAATAGGAATGCCCGTGCAGAAGAGCCTTGAGCTGAAATTCCAATGGAGTAATAGACATGCCAGTTGTAATAAATAAAATCTAATATGGAATCAAATTGAAAAGCTCTCAGAGGGAATAAGTTATGAGTTATCAATATCTGCATGATAAAGTAAAAGTAATATCTGGCTATGTCCATTTAGTAAACTATTTATGATTTATCAGTAAGAATATATTATATGGAAGTAAAGTTTTCTGACACCAACATTCTGATGAATAATTACCTTAGTATCTCCAGTAAATGCTTCAAAGGTAGCCTCTGAAGCTACTGTAGCAGCCAAGGGTATGATGCCGCCAGTCATCAGCTTCGCAAAACAGGCAATATCCGGCTCGCAATAGAGCATTTCAGCTGCAGTCTGTAAGAAATCCACTGACCCACTTACTCAAATGCAAGCTTAAAGTTAGAATGTACAGACTAAGTTTGCCAACTAACCTCTCTTCCGAGGCGCCAGAATCCTGTGAAGACCTCATCAAATATGATGGGAATTTTCCGATGTTTGCATTCAGTAACAAGTACGCGCTGATACAATGGATCTATCATTAGCATCCCGCCGGCACCCTGTATGACTGTAATATATTGTGATTAAAAGCTTATGAACCTTGCTAGCTTCTTACAAGATGAACACATAGGATTGAAAAATCCCAGAGAGCGATTAACAGACTTCATGTTAAAAGGCATACTAGTTTCCCATTCCCTTTTTAAGGATTTCTCAGCTGGCTCATAAATCGGAAGGGTGATGACGACATCAGAGGGCAAGCTAGATACTTACTTTCTGACAGGAAAAGTTCATCTTATATTGAGAAAGAGCTCGCAATTTATGAATGTTATGTATCTAAATCTCATGCAAATACAGTATAATTTCAAATTAATAAGTGTGTGATATCTGATTTAAGCTTTAGGACAGCAACTGCATACTCAATTCTGTAGTGACGATTGGTTTCCCATCTTAGTACCAGCAATGTCTTGGTGCTTCAGAAAACATCTTAAAACCCTAAACAATTTTCGAAGCCTCAAGCTCAAAGAATATAAAGGAGCACAAAATTAGTGTCTTGCCTGGTTCAACTATCAATGCTCCAATACGGGAAAGAGCATTACAATCTGAGAGCGAGTCCAACTCTTGTAATATAGAGGATGTGTAAAGGCTCGCGAGACCTGAGCCATCTCGGCTTCTCCTGAAAATTTCGTCACGCGAACTGAAAGCTACAAAAGAGTCCAAGCATTATTACCAAGAAGAAGGGGGAGAGAGAGAGTGAATGAAACAAATGAGTGCTTTGCGCATGCAGCATTGAATGCTTCACTTACACAGGCTTTCATGGCCTGAAATCGCAGACTGCATTTCCTGAGGGAGGGAAACTTCCCATATGCCATCATACAGAGCAACCGTTGGTGGATCTAGAAAGAGACCCCTTCCACTATACCTGTAGAATTTTGTGATATGCTATTAGAAAAAATATTCAACATGGTATGTATCAAATGGACTAAGCTACAGAAGTCCAACGTGGATTGGAAAGAATATTAATTAAAGCAGAATAACACTCAACAGGGGGTGACTTTTGAAAAGAGAACTATGAATTGGATTCGAAAGTATGTCATAGCAAACAAGAAAGAAACAATATGCAGAAAACCAGAATAACATGCTCATGCTTATATTAGAAACACCATACCAGGGTTGCTGGAGAAAACCAGTATAAGGCGAAGGTGCCTGAGCTTCCATAGCACCTAATGTATCACCATGATAAGATCCTCGAAGAGCTAGAACCTAATTCATAGGAAATGTAAACTTCAGATCATACTTCTCAAGTGCAGGTCACTGAAAATGATTTAATTAAAATAGTAATGTCAATGTATGTTTCATTTCATTAAGCACACTCAAGAAAATACCTAACATTGACTCTCTAGGAAAAATGCATCTGAGCGCTGAACTCACTCACCACCAAATGGGAAAACGGAAAAATAATAATAAATAAATAAATAATAATAATAATAATAATTAAAAAAAAAAAAAACACACAGATATATAAATACACACATACACATAAATATATATACTTGGTCATAAAATATTTTTCCGTTAGAGAGAGACAAAGACAACTACATCAAATTGAGCAACATATATCATTCATCCATAATGGTTGGACTCACCTTGAGATCCATGCATCTTCCATTTCTATCAGAGAGCATGTCATGATCTGACAAGAACTTGCGGAATGCCATTTTGAGAGCAATTTCTACTGCTGTAGACCCATTATCAGAGAAGTACACTCGGGATGCCCATCCTGGGAACATCAATATAAGTTAGCAGAGACAAACATGCAGTTTCTTTAGCAGGACCACAAGGCCGAGCACAGAAACATGTCACATGCCACATACAAAACGCAGACGTTATAAACAAGATTGACGCATCACGGAGTCTGTAAGTATCCAGTCATGTATGTAAATGGTGTTACTATACATCAAGTTGACAAAATCCATATATATTAACTTCCGAAATGAAGCAGTCCAACTCCCAAATATCATGAGTAAAAGCACTCATTTCTAGAGCTATGAAGTGTTTAAAGAAAAGGCACATAATTGTCCTCTTTGCTTCAAAATGAGCAATCCACATCAAATTCCTTATCACTGGTGAATTTAAGAATTCAACTGAAACACACAGCACAAGATGGTATGAATGTTCAAAATCGCAAAATGTATAAACAAAACTAAGCACAATGATTTTATTTCACAAGTTGACTTGATTATTTAGTGATGTAACAGCTTAGAACGCTCCACCATGAAGGAGCTCTATAGCAGAAGCATCTTGTTCAAAAATGCATCACCAAGAACTGGTTACTTGCAAAGTTGCAAACCCTTGCAAACATATTGCTAAATTAATATGTTAGCTGTGTGCAAGTCCAAAGTTGAAAGTACACAAGAAGAATAACAGACTAACAGAATGTGAACTTGCCTTTTCCTACACCTTCAAGTAATAGTTCAGCTAATCTGAGGGCTGGCTCATATACATTCTCTGGAAACATTACATGCCCATACCTTGCAGCAGTGTAGCCCATATCTCTAGCAAGTTCAATCTGTAAGCGCCTAAAACAAGGGGTAATGTAACTGAAGAGCCAACAAAACATGCATTCAGACTGTTCCAAAATAAACTAAATAAATTTAATATCAACTTTAGGAAAGGATTTTTCTTTCATGACATGGGAGTTGCAACACCACAATCATCTTGTAGAACTGGCATGCGTCAAGTAACCTGGTATTTCTCTATTTCTTCATATAGATGTGATAGCTACATGGAGTACTCTTAATTGTGTGATGGTACATTGCCAATTACCCGAATTACAATAATTGGAAACCGGCAAATTCTTTTGTTATCAAGATTGGAAAACTCTTACAAGGAATGACCTTGTTCCACGGTCAGGATCAACGTTTCTTGTTATCTTCAATTAATATGGTATAAAAATGTCATTCCCTGGGTTTGGGAAAACAAACGTGACACAAAAGTCAGCATGAGCACTACATTGGCAGCATGAGTTCTGGAGCTCAGACTGTCAAAAGCATGGCACAACCAAAACATTTTCCAAGGTTCATTTCCAGAGGCATCTTTAATACTTATATTACATCGCAAACATCAAGGGTAAGATACAAGAAATAGAAAACTGACCTGCAAGTTAGCATCAGGACCCTGTGTCCACCAACTCGCACAAGCATCAAATTGTTGAGAAATCATATCAGAATTCTGAAACAAAGCCATATGCAGACACAGTAATCCAAGTCAGTAATTGTAACATTTAACATATGAATAACTATGCTGTGATACACATGAAACTTAACATACATCCTCTGTATACTTACTAAATAACATTACTTCTAAGCAAAAAACTACAGTAACAAAATGAAAATACCAACCTTCAGAACAGCAAAGTTCTCTCCACAGCGTGAATCCATGACAGTAACCTTTTCTTCTGTAACAAGCTTGTGCTGAGTGAATGGCCACCAGAAAGCATCACATGATTTCTTTGGCATTTCATGCAATCTCTTGGTCCTCTCCAGAAAAGTTGAGATCATTATCTCCTTGAGAGAAGTAAAAACTGTCTGAGATTTGTCGAACCAGGAGATCAGATCATCTGACATGTCTTTTGGAATAGATGGAAGCACAAGTACAGGCACCCTAAGAAAGGCCAAGAATGCTTTTTATGGATTTTAGAATGTCAATCAAGACATAAGTTTAACATGGACCACAAGAACTTTATCGCTTGCAAAAAAAATAGATAACCGATGATAAATGCACAAATTGATATACAATTCACTACCAGGTAATAAAGCATCTACTAGCTCAAAGTACAGATTAACTATAAGAAATTTAAAAAACAGCAAATGAACAGAAGTTCATTACCGGTTTTGGAAATATGATATTAATGGAACCTCATTCATGAGGCCATGATCTTCAAAAACAATGGCAGCAATGTCGTATCCTCGAAGCGTAAGACTTTCAAAAGCAGATATAGTTCCTGAAATACCACCTAATCGTCCATCCCCAACTAGAATACCCGGAAGGCGGAAAGGGCTGATTCAACAAACAAGAAACATAAAACCACAAAACAGAGTAAGATAACGCCATAACTATTCTCTTATATTTATCCATAAGAAGCTGCTAACATAGGAGTTATCCACTTATGTAGACCGTCATTCTTTCAAATCAATTCCTAAGGAGCTTTCAGCTCTATATTAGTTTTCTGATCACACATTTAACAAATATCTTTGAAGAGGAGAGGTTAATCTCTAAGATTCTTCGACATGCTAAATAGCACGAAGCATGCCTCTCCACTGAAAAATGTAACTTGGACGAAACACTTACAATTTCAAGTTTAATTGAAAATACACTTACAGTTTCTATCGCATGCTAAAATAAGCAGATAAGATAAACACGCACCGATATAGGTCACACTGAAGAGTTCCAGATGGCCCAGGGCTGGCCACGCCACCAGCGGTCTCAATCACACTCATAGCTTCAATTCCTTCTCTGCTAACAGAATTTCCCATAGTACCATTCTCTAAGCATCTTCGCAACAAATCCAAGACCTCAGAATCACTGACCGTTGCTTCCTCCCTCTCGGCGGCTAAATGAGGCGAAACAGCCTCTTTCCACGCATACAGCGTCTTACAAACAGCTTCCGACACTGGAAACTGCTCCACTCCATTACTCTCACTTCCCTGCAGTTTCCTCTCCTCATAACAATGCAGATTCTTCAGTCCACAACCAAACTCACCGCCTTCAGCCAGGAAACCGTTCCCTAGAACTTCGCTAGCAGCCGGCATGGAAGCTTTCAAAACGGAGTTGGAAGCAAAAACCGAAAACGGCGGTGATTTGGAAGCGTAAAACTGGCAGAATTTTCTATAAACAAAGCTTGAATCAGAGTCATCAGGAAATCCAGTCTGAACCGGCTTGAGATAAACAAATCTCCTCTTAGGAAATGCTGCTGAGCAGGAGGAGGTGGGGGAGAGAAAGGACATGGAGAGACCGGCCGAGACGAGGGTTTTCCCGAGGGAAGTGTTGGAAGCCCAAATTGTGTAAATCGGGTGCGAGAGAGGATACTCTACCGCCGAGTGAAGGCGGCGGCGGTGGCGAAAATGGGAATGCTTGAATAAACGGCGGCAGAGTGAAGCGGCGACGAGGGCCGTGTAGGGTGCCATTGAGCTGTGTGTGTGCGTGGCAGCTGAGTGGAGTGAAGGGTTTTAACGGCTACGAGTGAGGGAGAGACGATGGTACGGAATTTAGTCGTTAATTGCGAGGATTAGTTACTTGATTGGCTGACGTGACGTCGAGTTTAGTTAGTTTACCTAAATTAGCTACCTCGACGACAGCCGCAACTATCGCTCCAAATATTCTTTTTCGTTTTAACTATTTACTTTGTTTTTTGAGGTAATATCTTTTTTGCCCACTTCCATAACATTACATCTTTTTTGCCCACTTCCATAATTCTACATCTTTTTTGCCTATATCACAAAATATTTCCCAAAATACCCTTCAGCTCCTAATTTTCTTTTATTATTACTATTTCCAAGTATTTCAAAGTGGAAATACGAAGAGTAAAATACCAGGCC
>JAYJMF010000080.1:1602242-1613738 GCA_036873715.1 Salvia sclarea
CCTTTTCACTTCAATGGATGGAAAATATTATCCCATCTACAAGGAGTGATAAGATTTTCCTTCCATTGGAGTGAAAAAGAGGAGGAAGAAAGAGTATAATTCTCTTTTTTAGACAAAGAGATGAAAAAGAAGGGAAAATTTAAATGGTGAATGTTCTCATTTTCTTATGATAATTTATCCATCAAATAGAACGGAGCCCAATTAGATAACTTAATCACAATCCTTTTTTAGATGCTTTCAACTAGTTTGTGGCTTATACTAATCAAACTCGCAGCTAGCTAATTACTAGCTAGTAAATTTTCCCCAAATTTTCTTTGAATACGAGCAAGCCAACAGCAAGCATAGATAGGTCGATGTATTAAAAAACTATCACACTGTTCTACAGATCTAATCTCATTCGTATAAAATCTATGAAAAAAAGTTCTACTCTCACTCAGTAAAATCATATACGAGCAGCATTCATAGCAAAAAAAAAAAAGGTTTAACTGTCAACAAAGCAACGAATTCGAATAAATTAACTGCAAAATTAGGTCACCTCTTGGAGAAAGCGGAGTCGGCGGTGACGGTGATCTTGCTCTTGTCGCGAGTCACCGTGACGGAATCGCCGAGAGCGCCGGCCTTTCCGCCGACCTTGATTCTCTCCTGCAGAAACTTCTCGAGCGACGCAATCTCCATAATCTTATCATCCACAGGCTTCGTGCAATCGATCACGAAGGTCACCGACTTCTTCTTCCCGCCCTTGGCTCCCGCCGCCGCCGCTTTGCTCATCTTCGCCGATTTCCTGCAACCGATTCCAACGAAAATAACAATCAGAAATTCCGAGATTGTGTGCGTGTGAAGCACGATGGTGCCTAAAGAGGAGGCGAAGGGGAGATGGAATGGAGCTTACGTCTATGGAGTCGACCGCCAACTGCGTGGTGTGTGTGAGATGAGAAGAGATAGAGAGAGAAACGGAATAAATGAGAGAAAAGAGGCTGCTGAGCTAGGGTTTTGGAATTGTTGAGTTCCCGGTTTGATTGAACCGGGTCAATCTGATGTTGCGTTGTGCAGGGTAGTAACCGTGGTCTTGCACGTTCCAACATTGTTTTTTGTTGTTGAAAAATATACGTATTTTGCTCTAATAGTCTAATGTTATGATAAATAAAATTTAATAATGCAACCATGAAACATTAAGTCGAGGATATTAGTATTTCAATATAATTCATTATCAACTTTAAATAATATTTGTTTATGTATTCTAATCTTATAATCGATGAAACGATGCAATCATGACTTTTGAGACTATAATATATAGTAAAATTATTTTGAATATGGAATTTGGGACATTTACAAGCATTTCAACGAGGCGGTGCAATTATGGCTTTTGAAATGAGAGCGTATATAAAATTATATATTATATATAGGATTTGATACATGTATGAGTATTTCGACGAGGTGATGCAATCATACAACATTTTTTATTAAAACTTACATAATTAATACCTATTAAAGTCATACCTATCATCTTGAATTATTGCGTTTACAATTATCATAATTAATAACATAAAATAATTTCCGTCGAATTTCGACGGGCCATAAACTAGTATGCGTATATACGAAAATACAAATCTTTTATTGAGTGCCTTTCATTATAGTATAATTTTGTGAATTATTACAAACATAATAAAGTTCGGCTCTCGTGAAATTAGGGAGAAATCGGTACAATATATTGTTGTGTCGTATATCATGAGTGGATTTATGCATATGCCGCATCGAGCTCCAGCCCAGTGCGAACCCCAAAATTTTTATTATATTTATGTATTATATTAATTTTAAAATAAAATTAACCCAGTTCAAAGTAATTGAAAAATTAAGATAACGATGTTATATGTTGAATTGTTTTATCTCCTTATGAATATGTATTGCTTTAGATACTAAACGTTCTATGAAATTATTCAACAATGATGGTTTTTGCAAGCTTGCTTTGGAAATTATGTCCTGAAAATTTAAATGACGAGGATTGGGGATGATTTACTAATTTTTTTTTTAGTGTTTTACATTGAGAAATATTTTATTATCAATGAATATAAAATTAGTCATTCATTAAATTTATGTACCAAAGTATGCAAGTTACCACGTACGTGAACATTTAAATACTTTTAAATTTATATAACTTAATGTACCAAAGCTTTTACTTTCCATCCCACCCTGAGATAAAGTTCTGGATCAGCTCCTACTATATCATGTTCGAAACTTTAAATATGAAAATTTCTCATACTAATACCGTTTTGTGTATTTTGTTTTATATCGAAGGTGGTATGTCAAAATTTTGTTATAGAGCTTGTTAAATATCAAACTCGGACCTTTGGTCTTGACATTAAGTAATATTAAGCCAACACGCGCACACATATATCACATTATCTAAAAGTTGTGTCGTGCATTGTGGAGTTCTATGATTTTTCTTCCTTGTTTTAAAATTTCATAATAGCCTTTATTTATCTCACAAATATAAACGCATAATAAAACCTATGCACATAATAACATGTTTATTTTAGCTTGTAGATAGTTTTGCAATCATAGGGTAATTAAAATTTAATGAAGAAGAAGATGAGTTTTACATACAATGCAACACTGTTTTTCATTAGGATGATTCAAATTCCACAGCTCCTTTTCTCCCAAACTATTATTGCAATTAATAAACAAGTAATAACAATATCTTTTAGGGAAAATTACAAATTAAATCATGAACTTTACCTCAATTTGCAATTACAACATAACTTTTGGATCTTTGCAATCAAATACACAAACTTTTAAATTTTTGCAATTACAACATGAGTGTTTCTTCCATCGAACAAAGAATTGAGTCAACACCCACATCCCCCACGAGCAACCCCTCTCCGGTCTCGCCCGCCAGGTCCTCGCCGGCTAAATTCGGCGCTGACTCGATTTTTCGTTCGCCGGAAAAGACACCCATGTTATAATTGCAAAAAAATGAAAGTTTGTGTATTTAATTGCAAAGATCCAAAAATTATATTGTAATTACAAATTGAGGTAAAATTCATGATTTAATTTGCAGTTTTCCCTATCTTTTAATACCTATTACCCGATTAATGTAGTACTAGTATTTTATATGATGAGAAAAATGTGGATTAAAAAAAACTAATCCATTCGATTTTTTTATCAGCCCAATATTTTTTTATCCATAGTAACTAGCCCATTATGTCCAAGATTTTGGACCATTTGATTAAACTATAATTATCCTTCACGTTCAGCCCATAGCAACAATTGCTAAAATCATAGAGAAATAAAATAAATAAAAAAACCAATTAAATTTAAGAAAGTGCGATTTGTGAAAGAAAAAAAAGAAAAAGAAAAAAGAACTCAAGCGAAAAAAAAGAGGCGGCGCTCCGCTCTTCGCCGCCGCCGGCTGCACAAAAAGGAAAGCTACTGATATCACCTTCGGAGCCGATCCATCAGAAATATGGAGGTAGATCTTGAGGATGAAATGCCATGCTCTTCTCTCGCAGTCGATTCCGTGTTACGTTTGGGCTCCGTAAGTATTCCATATCCATGTTTTCCGATCGCCGCTTGAATTTGATGGAGCAGTTTCGATTTTTTGTTGTTTTAGTTTTGGTTCAGTGATTTCCGAAATCATCGTTGTTGCAGGCTGGAGTGATTTGGGGTGCTTGTTATGGACCTTTTGAAGCTAATAGGCTAGGTGAATTCGACTTCCCCTTTTCCAATTGCTATTTCCTAATTAAATCTGCAGCTAGGGTTTTTAGTAATTTGGGGGTGCTAATGAAATGGAAACGTTTCGAATTTTGAATTTCATAGGGTTTTACTTCTCAACAGCGTATACAATTTTTTTGAATTATCGAATGAAGGTGGAAATGGTGCGAGCATGAATTAGCAACTGTTTTTTGCAAGTCGCAGCTTTCCCTTTAAATTTGAAGTGTGTAAGAAGGAATTTATTTGAGCTTCGTGTAATTATACTCCCATCATTGTTTGAATTCAATTCTTATCCTTAAATTTGAAGTGTGTAAGAAGGGAATTTATTCGAGCTTTGTGTGAATTATACTCTTATCATAGTTTGAATTGGAGCTGTAATTTAATTCTTGTCATTCTATTATGGATTTGGGGCTTATGTTGATATGGAAATGTTTGTAGGTCTACATGGAAGCTCCCGAGCATCGCACATTGTAAGCTATATCTCAACCTTTTTCTGTTATTTCCGATTTCTGGGGCAGTTGCTTAATCTAATATTTCATGCTCTATGATTCCATTGGCAGGCCAAGACCGTCGGCAGGTGCGGGTTTTATTGTGGTAATCGATCACTCACAGTTTATGTCTGTTAACTGATCACTCTGTTTACTTCAAGTAATAGCTAAGTCACACCTTTGCTAAGTTATGATCCCAACTTTTGGAAATAGAATTATTGCATCAGTTTTTTGGGTTAACCTTGAAAGTTGCAATGCAAAAAAGTATAGAATAAAGAGTTTCTGCTGATGTTTCATGACTTCTTTGATCATGGCAAAAATAATTACACCGTCTTTCTTTGGTATCATATGTGGATTGTTCCACAGTCCATAGATTTCTCCGTCTATGATTTGTGGCATTTCAAACATTTAGTCATTTAGATATCATAAGGCTTTGTTGATCCTGACAAACACAAAAATAGGCCCTTTCAAGAAAACGGGGTAATGAAGAAACGATATGAAATCTCTGTTGTGTGCCATATGTTCATCCATAGACATAAGTCCAATCTCATAGTCAGTGATCATGAGAGATTTTGGTGTTTATGTCTTTCTATTGTTTGTTGTGATTATAGGATTCTTTGCCGCACTATATTCTTTTTCTCACTGTGGAATACAAAGAGTTCGACAGCGGAAAGACTGGGTTAGTCAATACATTCTTGCTTTTTCCATCTGTTTATATATTTTAGATTCCATGCATTCGATGATGACATTAAAACCCAACCTATTAACTTCCTTTATTAGAATTATGCATGATAGATCAAATAAAAGTTTAGTACTCACCTAATTGATATGATGATTGAGATCTTAAAAAGCATAGTTGGTTTATATTTGTGAAGACAGAATTTGTCTTTTTCTTGCTTCATGTCAAGGAATTTCTACGTTTGACCATCTCCTTAGGGATTAGTAGATAATTAATGGTTGTATTATACGTAAACAGTTCTCTAAGTGCTATATTTTGAAATTATTGTAGGTTAATTCGTTGTCAGCTGGTGTTATTACCGGGGCAGCTTTAGGTGCTGGAACCCGAAACTGGAAACAAGTTGCTGGATTTACCGGGCTTTACGCTATATTTTTTCAGCAGTACAAGGACTCGAGATCTGCATGATGCATGATCTTCAAGAATAATATAGAGGCAAGCGAGGCAACACGATTTTTTCTATGACATTCTCCATGTGTGCTCGTTTTGTACCTGATATATGGATCTTGAACTGATTCTCGCTTCGTATTTGTGGTTTAGACATTTGGCACGGGCGGCTACTCCTCCACAATGCAGCGGAGCTCATTCTGCTCGAGCTAGCATTGGTAATGACCTTCCTAACGCGATATGAGAAAGCAATCGAGTGTTACATTTTGTTTTAGCAGAAGCATTGGTAGTTTGATTGAGCTTCTGAGGTTGATTACTATCACAAAACTACTTGTTTTGATTTCATAGCTTTATTTTCACGTTACATTCATCTAGTCGAATCTATGGTTAACTCCTTAAGAGGCGTTTACTTTGAGTGATAAGATATATTGACAAAACATAAGATTGAGTATTTGAAGGATAAAATGGGTAAAATAGTTCGAAATTGATCAATCCGTCATTATTTTTGATAATCCATCATATCGCTCGAGGTAAACGGTCTTTTTAAGTGAGACATTTATTTTACTTTGATGTATAAATGTATAATTGAATGTGTTGGAAGCAATTGTGATATGGAGTAGTTGATCCATAATTGGATGGTCTGCCTTTGCCCATGTGAAATCAAATGTATTGTCACAAAATTTCAACTTTCAACCAATTATTGTACGGTCATTTTTGTCTATGCTACTTCTCCTTTTCGTTTTGATAAAAAACCTTATTTCAAAATAATAATCATAATATTCTTTTATTTTCTGCTTTTTTTCTTCAAAATCTCATTATAGTTAGGTGGTGTCGGACAACTTGTATAGTTGTGTGGGGATAAACATTAATGTGTTTTAAATAAATAAATAAATTATTTGACGTACAAAAATCACACCCCATAAATATAGTATGTGCTGCTTTAAATATCCAGTTGCATAGATAATCTGTCTACATATTTAATATTTTTTTTTTTAACAGATTTATTTATAAATTAATGACTACGTATTAACGCAATCACTTTTCAACTGAATTACTAAATATTTGTAATTGTAACCAATTGTTCTATTGGGTCTAGTTTGTGTAAATATTATCTTTATTTTGTTTAACAAAGTTTATTCTCTTTGCATGTATATACGAGTAATCCGTAAATATCGAAGAATGATGAATGACTACTGATGGTTTAATTTAAATTTTAATATATATATACGAGTACAAGTATTTATTCACATGGGAATAATTCGAACCATGTACATATTTGTAATTACGATAGAGTAGCAGCTGAATAATCAACAATAATAGAATTTATTATATGGGTGGTTTCGTCTGCTAATAATAGTTATAAAGCTTGTTTAGTTTATTAGATCCGATATGGATAAAACCATTAAATACAACAAGAAATTCAGGCATAATTTACCATAGATTCCTATTTTGTTCAATCTCTATTACGGATTAATTGCTATTAGGTTGATTTTTTGTATTCGAGTGTTAACAAACTTAAAGATTAACTCACAAATCCAGCCAATTAATGGAAATTTACTAAAATACAAGTTCTAAATTATACCCATAATCCAACGCCAGCAAGGAAGAAAAAAGATGACTTCAACTTCACTTATTCTGAAACTATAAATGAACTTTTCTTCGGCAAGAATTACATAAATTTACGTGGTGATCAATTCCTGTATTTCCAATTTTGCACATGGCGAATATTTCCTATAACGCCGAATATATTGAGCTTATTTTGGAAAGAAAAAATTGGGCACTGATTATGGATTTTGCACATGGCAAATGTTTCTTACAAGGCCGAATATGACATGTTGTATTACGCGGCTATATGATTATGATCTGACTAATTAACATGAACCACTCGGACGAATTTTCGTTGGATCCTAAATTCTATTTCGTGTGTATAAATCATAAAATTCCTTTTATCTAACTTTTTTTTATATATATAAATACAAAGCCCGTATATATATGTATGTATACAAGTAATTAAGATTAAGAGGCATTTATAGACGTATCCGTTTGCTAGAGAAAAAAGATGTAGGTGAAAAAATTAATTGAAAGCCCATCCGCCAATAATAAATCGACGACTTTGATAAAAAGACCAATTACATTATTTGACACGTGTCCCTACCCAAAATATGGGCCGATTATTTATTATTTAACTTTTAGTACAATTTTATAAGAATGGAATAGGGAGTTTTAACCAATTTTATAATAAAAAATTATTTTTACCAACTATTATAAAAATATGCACCTCATACCGAGAGTTACGAAAATATTCTTTGATGGTGATATTTTGTCTTTTCTTCTCGCCAATTTCTTTGCCTTTTCTTCTCGCCAATTCATTAAAATATTTTTTTCCCTTGCAAATTTGTGTCTCGCCAATTTCTTTGTTTTTGTAGGCTAAAATATTTTTCCTTCTCGCCAATTTGTCGTCAATTTTGTCTCTCGTCAATTTGTCTCTCGTCATTCAACTGCTTTGTTTGTTGTGAGCATTAAATTCAAAGAAATATGCACCCCTATCATCATCTAGGGGTATTTTCGTAATTTTGGGTATGGAGTGCATGTTTTTATAATAATTGGCAAAATTAATTTTTTATTATGAATTTGGGAAAGAAACATTTTTCTCTTTCATAAGTGAGAGAGTGAGAGGGAGAGGTCTCTTTTCTTGATGATTTGCATATATAAATAGGCACGTATTTTCACCAAGATTTGGAACCCAAATCCACCAATGTCAACTGAGACCTTCCCCACTTTATAGCCTCCAACAAAAACCTCACTCTTTTTATTTTTTTTCTTCAAAAAAAAAAAAAAAAAACTTACTCTATTTTCCATAATATACACATATATATAATCTTATTTCTTTGCTTCTTTTCTTCTTCTTCTTCTCCAACATCATAGTTTATGTATAACTCAAGCCTAAGCATGTTTTGATGTTGGTTAGTGAAAGTGTGTCTCCTTTTTTCTGCTGAGAAAATCTAGCATGGATGTTCAATATCATGAGGTTGATTTCTTTTTATTTTTATTTTTTTTCATCTTCATTTTTTTCAGTGATATTTGCCACTTCCCCTGTTTGTTCTATTCTGGGGTTTGTGGAATTTTGTTTTACAATGTAATCAAGAATGGATTTTTTTTGTTTTTTCTCAAAAAAAGATTGGATTTTTATATTTGTCCCTTGTTTTTAGGAGTGTGTAAAGAACTCAAGAGGTGTGCAGCTCTTCACTTGCAGATGGCTGCCTTTGTCTTCTCCAAAAGCTCTGGTTTTCCTCTGCCATGGTCTCTCTCTCTCTAAATTTTATTTATTTATTTATATATGTGTTTGTGTTTTGTGTGTGAAATAAAGTGTTAAAAACCTTTTTTGCTTTTGCTTGTTGTGTGAATTAAATGGCATTGATGAATGTGGTTGCAGGTTATGGCATGGAGTGCAGTAACTTCATGAGAGGTCAGCACTAAATATTTGATTTTCCTCTTTATTGTTTTATTTTTATTTTTATTTTCAGATAATTTACAGAAAGAAAAACACTTAACCTTGAAATTTCAGTTCCACATATTAAATTTTGGGGCAATGTGAACATGATTTCATAAATTCATCCCAACTAACAGCAAAGTGGAAGCCATTGCTGCAATAATGACTTGCACTTTTCATTAACCAACTTTGGTGTATTATTTCCCTAAATTGTTGTAGTTTCTTGCTTAGTACAATTCCCTATGTGCATACCTAAATTGCATAAGTGGAAAATTATGAAATTTTTGGTATGTGATCACAGTTTGAAAATTTGAGTTTGGTGGCTTACTTTTGGTTGATTAGGTTAGCAAGCAGTTATGTGTAACCATCACTTGTCACTTCTTCACACCTTAAATTCAAACATATGTAATATAAAAAATCAAAATAATACAAGTTTGGTTTTTGAATAATTGACCAAATGTTTATGAATTGCAAAAATTCGATGATTTAGGCGTCGGGGAGAAGCTCGCGAGCCATGGATACGCCGTGTTTGGGATTGACTACGAGGGGCACGGCCGGTCAACGGGCAAGCGTTGCTACATCAAGAAATTCGACAACGTTGTGCTTGATTGTAGCAACCATTTCAAGTCAATATGTGGTAAGTGGCCAAACTCTCCCACCCCTTTTGCTTGTCTAAATTTGATCATTTACTAGAATCATTTGAATTTGATGTGAATTGTTGAAATGACTATGAAAAAGGATTCATCATCAATCAATTTATACTAGTGAGAAATTTACCAAGGCCATTTTTGGAATCTTGAATTTGATCATTTACTAGAATCATTTGAATTTGATGTGAATTGTTGAAATGACTATGAAAAAGGATTTATCATCAATCAAATTTATACTAGTGAGAAATTTACCAAGGCCATTTTTGGAATCTTGAATTTGATCATTTACTATTAATCATTTGAATCTGATGTGAATTGTTGAGTGACTATGAAAAAGGATTCATTTATAGTAGTGAAAAATTCACCAAGGCCATTTTCTGGAATCTTGAATTTGATCGTTTACTAGAATCATTTGAATCTGATGTGAATTGTTGAATGACTATGACAAAAGAATCATCATCAATCAATTTATACTAGTGAAAAATTTACCAAGGCCATTTTTGGAATCTTGAATTTCAGCACAGGAAGAGTATAGGGAGCATAGGAGATTTCTCTACGGGGAGTCGATGGGAGGGGCCGTGGCGTTGCTGACTCACAAGAGGGATCCCGGTTTCTGGCACGGTGCTGTTCTCGTTGCTCCGATGTGTAAGGTCGTGCCTCACCTTCGATTGCTTTAGCCTTTTAGGCCCTTTTGGCTTGTGAAACTAGGTTTGTGATCATTGCTCGTTTTTCGCCTTTTAGATCTCCGAGAAGGTGAAGCCGCACCCCATAGTGATCAGCATGCTCACGAGAGTCGAGGATGTGATACCTAAGTGGAAAATTGTCCCGACTAAAGATGTGATCAATGCGGCCTTCAAGGACCCCATGAAACGCGAGGAGGTGAGGTCAAAAACGCCGTGTGTTCTATTATTTCCGTTGGTTAGTTGGTTGGTTTGGACTGCGATTTTGATGTTGATCGTTTCGTAGATTCGTTGCAACAAGCTGATATATCAGCAGAAGCCGAGGCTGAAAACTGCGCTGGAAATGCTCCGAACTAGCATGGATCTTGAAGACAGTTTGAATGAGGTATTTTTCAGCAACTATGTCTCTCTTTTTGCTGATTTTGATTCATTTTTGTATGATCAATGTCACGAAATTCAAGAAATTGCAGTTTATAAAGCTTATTAATCAAGAAAAATGCATCTGTATACATCTATGTAGACTATGTAATGAATGCCATGAAATTCAAGAAATTGCAGTTTTATAAGCTTATTATGATCTATTAAAATAAAGAAAATGCAGCTGTAATTATCCATGTAGTCTATGTAATCAATGCCATGAGATTCAAGAAATTGCACTTGATAATGAATAATCTATGTAAATCAATGTATTGGAATTCAAAAAAATGTAGTCCTGCAATATGTTGCATTCAATGTTGGGATAGGTGACGCTCCCGTTTTTCGTGCTGCACGGTGAGGCCGACACGGTGACGGACCCGGAGGTGAGCCGGGCGCTGTACCAACGGGCCAGCAGCGTGGACAAGACAATGAAGCTCTACCCGGGGATGTGGCACTGCCTAACAGCCGGCGAGCCAGACGACAACATCGAGGTGGTCTTCTCGGACATCATATCGTGGCTCGATAGGCACGTTGATGCGGCCCTCGAGCAGCCAAGTAACGGCCTCGAAGCCAAGGTCGTGGTGGCGGCGTCGCCCCTCGCCACCGAGGGAAAGAAGCCGCCTAGGGCGCGGTCGGGGATGAGGTATCTGTGTGGCTTGAAAGGGGGCAGTTTGTGCCACCATTCATCGACCTAGTTTTCTATTGATTAGGGGAGAAACGTCTGAATTGTTTCGGACACAATTGATGTTTTTCATCGTCAAATTATGAATATGAGATCGTTTGACATGAGACTATGCTCTAATTTGTTTGATTTATGAGTTTGTGTAGCAAATTTATTTGTACTATAATTACTACTAGTTTTTCGCGGACAAATATTATTTTCATATAATTAATTTACATCATATAATGTATTTAGGTATGTTAAAAATTTGTAGATTAA